>CAUYLG010060683.1:0-76383 GCA_963573385.1 Cacajao melanocephalus
ACTGAATCTATAAATTACTTTGGGCAGTATGGCCATTTTCACAATATTGATTCTTCCTAACCATGAGCATGGAATGTTTTTCCATCTGTTTGTGTTCTCTCTTATTTCCTTGAGCAGTGGTTTGTAGCTCTCCTTGAAGAGGTCCTTCACTTCCTTTGTTAGTTATATTCCTAGGTATTTTATTCTCTTTGTAGCAATTGTGAAAGGGAGTTTGCTCATGATTTGGCTCTCTGTTTGTCTGTTATTGGTGTATAGGAATGCTTGTGATTTCTGCACATTGATTTTATATCCTGAGACTTTGCTGAAGTTGCTTATCAGCTTAAGGAGATTTGGGGCTGAGACAATGGGGTTTTCTAAATATACAATCATGTCATCTGCAAATAGAGACAATTTGACTTCCTCTTTTCCTAATTGAATATCAATTTCTTTCTTTTTCTTGCCTGATACTCTGGCTAGAACTTCCAATACTATATTGAATACAAATGGTGAGAGAAGGCATCCTTGTCTAGTGCTAGATTTCAAAGGGGATGATTCCAGTTTTTGCCCATTCAGTATGATATTGGCTGTGGGTTTGTCATAAATAGCTTTTATTATTATGAGATACGTTCCATCAATATCTAGATTATTGAGAGTTTTCAGCATAAAGGCCTGTTGAATTTTGTTGAAGGCCTTATCTGCATCTATTGAGATGATCATGTAGTTTTTGTCTTTGGTTCTGTTCATGTGATGGGTTATGTTTATAGATTTGCATATGTAGAACCATCCTTGCTTCCCCGGGATGAAGCCTACTTGATCATGATGGATAAGCTTTTTGATGTGTTCTTGCATTTGGTTTGCCAGTATTTCATTGAAGATTTTTGTGTCAATGTTCACCATGGATATTGTCCTGAGGTTTTCTTTTTTAGTTGTGTCTCTGCCAGGTTTTGATATCAGGATGATGTTGGTCTCATAAAATGAGTTAGGGAGGATTCCCTCTTTTTGTATTGTTTGGAATAGTTTCAGAAGGAATGGTACTGGCTCCTCTTTGTATGTCTGGTAGAATTCGGCTGTGAATCGATCTGGACTTGGGCTTTTTTTGGTTGGGAACTATTAATTGCTGCCTCAACTTCAGCCCTTGCTATTGGTCTCTTCAGGGTTTCGACTTCTTCCTGGTTTAGGCTTGGAAGGGTGTAAGTGTCCAGGAATTTATCCATTTCTTCCAGGTTTACTGGTTTATGTGCATAGAGTTGTTTGTAGTAATCTCTGATGGCAGTTTATATTTCTGTGGAATCTGTGGTGGTATCCCCTTTATGGTTTTTTATCGCATCTATTTGATTCTTCTCTCTTTTCTTTTTTATTAGTCTGGCTAGTGGACTGCCTACTTTGTTGATCTTTTCAAAAAACCATCTCCTGGATTTACTGATTTTTTGAAGGGTTTGTTGTGTCTCTATCTCCTTCAGTTCTGCTCTGATCTGAGTCATTTCTTGTCTTCTGCTAGATTTTGAATTTTTTTGATCTTGCTCCTCTAGCTCTTTCAATTTTGTTGATAGGGTGTTGACTTTAGATCTTTCCTTCCTTCTCATGTGGGCATTTACTGCTATAAATTTTCCTCTAGACACTGCTTTAAATGTGTCCCAGAGATTCTGGTACATTGTGTCCTCGTTCTTATTGGTTTCAAAGAACATCTTTATTTCTCCCATCATTTCATTGTTTATCCAGTCAACTTTCAAGAGCCAGTTGTTCAGTTTCCAGGAAGTTGTGTGGTTCTGAGTTAGTTTCTGAATTCTGAGTTCTAATTTGATTGCACTGTGGTTTGAGAGACTGTTTGTTATGATTTCCATTCTTTTGCATTTGCTGAGGAATGATTTACTTCCAATTATGTGGTCAGTTTTAGAGTAGGTGTGATGTGGTGCTGAGAAGAATGTATATTCTGTGGCTGTTGGGTGGAGAGTTCTGTAAATGTCTGTTAGGTTTGCTTGGTCCAGCTCTGAGTTCAAGTCCTGGATATCCTTGTTAATTTTCTGTCTCTTTGATCCGTCTAATATTGACAGTGGAGTGTTAAAGTCTCCCACTATTATTGTGTGGGAGTCTAAGTCTCTTTGTAGGTCATTAAGAACTTGCTTTATGTATCTGGGTGTTCTTGTATTGGGTGTATATATATTTAGGATCATTAGTTCTTGTTGCATTGATCCTTTTACCATTATGTAATGCCCTTCTTTGTCTCTTTTAATCTTTGTTGGTTTAAAGGCTATTTTATCAGAGACTAGGATTGCAACTCCTGCTTTTTTTTTGTTCTCAATTTGCTTGGTAGATCTTCCTTCATCCCTTTATTTTGAGCTATGTGTATCCTTGCATATGAGATGGGTTTCCTGGATACAGCACACCGATTGGGTTTTGAGTTTGTATCCAATTTGCCAGTCTGTGTCTTTTGATTGGGGCATTTAGCCCATTTACATTTAAGGTTAATATTGTTATGTGTAAATTTGATCCTGGCATTTTGATACTAGCTGGTTGTTTTGCCCATTAGTTGATACAGTTTATTCATTGTGTTGATGCACTTTACCATTTGGTACATTTTTGGAGTGGCAGGCACTGGTTGTTCCTTTCTATCTTTAGTGCTTCTTTCAGGAGCTCTTGTAAAGCAGGCCTGGTGGTGATGGAATTGCTGAGCAATTGTTTGTCCATAAAGGACTTTATTTCTCCTTTGCTTATGAAGCTTAGTTTGGCTGGATATGAAATTCAAGCTTGAAAATTATCTTTAAGGATGTTGAATATTGGCTCCCACTCTCTTCTGGCTTGTAGGCTTTCTGCTGAGAGATCCACTGTGACTCTGATGGGCTTCCCTTTGTGGGTAATCCCACCTTTCTTTCTGGCTGCGCTTAGCATTTTTCTTTCATTTCAACCCTGGTGAATCTGAAGATTATGTGCCTTGGGGTTGCTCTTCTTGAGGAATAACTTTGTGATGTTCTCTGTATTTCCTGGACCTGAATGTTGGCCTGCCTTGCTAGGTTGGGGAAGTTCTCCTGGATAATATCCTGAAAAATGTTTTCCAGCTTGGATTCATTCTCTCTGTCACATTCGGGTATACCTATCAAACATAGATTAGGTTTTTTCACATAATCCCATATTTCTTGGAGGCTTTGTTCATTTCTTTTTACTCTTTTTTCTCTAATCTTACCTTCTCATTTTATTTCATTGAGTTGCTCTTCCATCTCTGATATCCTTTCTTCTGCTTGGTCAATTTGGCTATTGAAACTTGTGTATGCTTTGTGAAGTTCTCGTGTTGTGTTTTTTAGCTCCATCAATTCATTTATATTCTTCTCTCAGCTGTTTATTCTCATTAGTATTTCATTGAACCTTTTTTCAAGGTTCTTAGTTTCTTTGCATTGGGTTACAACATGATCTTTTAGCTCAGAGAAGTTTGTTACTACTCACCTTCTGAAGCCTGTTTCTGTCAATTCATCACACTCATTCTCCATCCAGCCTTGGTCCCTTGCTAGTGAGGATTTGTGATCCCTTGAAGGAGGAGAAGCGTTCTGGTTTTGGGTATTTTCATCCTTTTTGTGCTGGTTTCTTCCCATCTTTGTGGATTTATCTACATGTGGTCTTTGTGGTTGGTGACTTTCAGATTGGGTCTCTGAGTGGACATCCTTTCTGTTGCTGATGAAGTTATTTCTTTCTGTTTCTTAGTTTTCCTTCTAACAGTCAGACTCCCTGCTGTAGGACCGCTGGAGGTCCACTGCAGACCCTGCTTGCCTGGGGATCACCTGCAGCAGCTGCCACACAGTAAGGGTTGCTGCCAGTTTCTTCTTCTGTTATCTTTGTCCCAGAAGGATACTTGCCAGATGTCAGCCTGAGCTCTCCTTTATGAGGTGTCTCTTTGGTTATACAGGGGTCTGGGAGGTGCTTGAGGAGACAGTCTGTCCCTTATAGGAGCTCAAGTGCTGAGCTGTGAGCTCTGTTGTTCTGTTCAGAGCTGCTGGGCAGATACATTTAATTCTGCTGCAGCAGAACTCACAACCGCCTTTTTTTCCCAGGTGCTCTGTCCCAGGAAGGTAGGGCTTTATTTATAAGTTCCTGTCACTCTGCTGCCTTTTTTCAGAGATGCCCTGCCCAGCAAGGAGGTAGCCTAGTCACAGTTTGCCAGCAGAGGCATTGCTGAGCTGCCGTGGGCTCTGCCCAGCTGCTGTGTGAACTTCCTTGCAGTTTTGTTTATAGGGGTATAGTTAGAACTGCCTCAGTAATGGCAGTCTGCCTAAGTAATGGCAGATGCCCTTCCCCCCACAGATCTGGACCATCCCAGGCGACTCTGTTTCACAGGTGTTCCAGTCACCAGTTGAAATGGTACCCAGATTTGTGTGAGTTTTTGTGCAGAGACCCACTGCGCTGGCTGAAACCGCTGTGCTGGAGACTCATGGTGCTTTTCTGCCTGGGAATCTCCTGGTCTGTGGGCAGTAAAAATTCATTTGGAAATGCGGTGATCACTCACTCTCTGTGTTTTTGCTAGAAACTGCAATCCAGAGCTGTTCCTATTCAGCCATCTTGGATTTTCTGAAAAGTTACATATATTCTTATTTGGCTAGAATGCTATTTTCAATTTGTCATATTTGGAGTGCCAATTGGGATAATCATTTATTAAATTAATAATTAACAATATTATGATAATTGCCATTTTAGTTACTTAGTTTTAGAAACCCAAATAGCTCTTAAAAATTGTTTTCGTTTGTGAAATATAAATGGGGCATAATATATGTAGATCACTCAGTCTAAATAATCACTGTATAATTTATTTTCTTCAAATTTGCCAGAGTATTATTTTATGAATAATATTTGATCTAGAATATTGAGATTTTTAAGAAAAAGAATCTAGGCCAGGCATGTTGGCTCATGCCTGTAATCCCAGCACTTTGGGAGACTGAGGCAGGTGGATCACCTGAGGTCAGGAGTTCACGACCACCCTCGCCAACATGGTGAAACCCTGTCTCTACAAAAAATACAAAATAATTAGCTGGGCATGGTGGCAGGCACCTGTAATCCCAGCTACTTGGGAGGCTGAGCCAGGAGAATTGCTTGAACCTGAGAGGTGGGGGCTGCAGTGAGCTGAGATCGCAACACTGTACTCCAGCCTGAGTGATAGAGTGAGACTCTGTGGAAAACAAAAAGAAAAAAAAGAAAAAGAAAAAACAGTCTTTTCTTTTTCTTCTGCATAACTTATTTCATCTGCTAAGGTCTGAATTATTGTTTCTCTTGCCAGATTAATATATTCAAACCCTATCCTCAAGGGGATGGTATTAGGAGGTAGGGGGTGGTATCTCTGGGTGTGATTAGGTTATAGAGGCAGAGGCCTCATGAATGTGATTACTGCTCTTATAAAAGGCACCTGAAAGAAATCCCTCATGCCTTTGCCAGGTGAGGATACAGTGAAAAGATGTCCATCTAGGAAGTGAGTCCTCACCAGATAGCCAATCTGCTGACCCTTGATCTTGGACTTCCCTGTCCCTAGACCTGTGAGAAATAAATATCTGTTGTTTATAAGCCACCCAATTTATGATCTTTTGTTACAGTGGCTTGAAAAGATTAAGACTTATCCTTTTGTCTTTCTTAAGCATTATAAAAGCTTTAGTGATATAATTTTGAAATTCTGATAATCATTTAAGCAAATCTGAGGATTGGAACAGCAAAAAAAAGAGAATAAATCAGAAGAATTCTGGAAACAATAACAGGTTATAACACAATGTTAGGGAGTAGGGAGTTATTCCTTCTGGCTGAAAATAGCCCCTATTCTGGAACATATGTAAAAGTGTTATTTCAGCTGAAATTAACAGTATGAAAAACAGAACACATTTTACATGCTTTTAGAGAAGTAAATTGTGTATTACAGCAATATCAATAAATAATGTAGAAGCATTGATGTTCACAATTGTAAACTTTAGAGCTGGACATCTCTGGGTTTAAGTCTCATATCCGACATTGATTGGATGTTTGAACTTGGGCACGTTAATTTTGCTAAGCCTCATAAAATAAATTCTCATATAATTTTTGAGATGGCACATAGTCTTGGCATTAAAAATATTAGCTGTCAATAGTATACTGCTACCAAAGCTTTTGAGATTTCATAGTTACCCAGGAACTAAGGAACCATAACAGCCAGTTCTCATTCACTCAGCAAACTGAAAAAAAAAAAAAAGTTGTGGAAACACTTACCTTAGCATATCTTCAGGAACAATCAGCAGTTAATTAAATTTGAAGCTGTTAGAATAAAGTGAAAGAGAACACGAGTAAGAGCTAGTCAAAAAATCACAAGACACAGCAAAAATGCAGATTTACAAAACAGGCTGGGAAGAGATGAGAACTGAAGATACGATGATATTTATGAAGAGCATTTTTTTTTTGAAAGAAAGAAAAAGAGGAAAGAAAGTGAGAGTGAAAGAAAGAAAAAAAAAGAATGTACGAGAGAAAGAGGGAGAGAGAACGGGATTCTTGTTCTATTGCCCAGAGCATTTTTGATAAAACAATACTGCTGACTCCTCTAAAACACATTGTAAATATATTTTTACTTTAAAAATATATTAATTTATTGTTTATTCCTTCTTTTATTCAACTTTCATTGTCATTGCCTTAGTATTTTTGCAGCGTTGTTGAGATATAAGAAAAATTGAATATTTTTTTGTTTTTAGGTCAGTTGCTTTCTTCTATAACTTTCAAATTATTTTGATCCTCTATTTTATTTGTGCACTCCCCCAATACAAATACTTATCAGAAGAGACAGACTATGTTGTTACCTTTCTTCTACCTTCAAATACTGCTTTCTCTCTTGTTGCTTGTGTTGCTCTTCATATAAATGGAAAATTATTAGATGATTGTGGCAGAAAATATGTGGCAGTGCTGGTTGTCATATGCCTGCTTAGCATGCTTTCAATTACAATGAAGATCCCAGTTCTGAGGAAGAAATTTCATTTCTCTAAAAAATCAAAAGTAAATTGTTTATATATAAAATAATGTTTATATAATATTTATATATAATATTTATTATATAAATAAAAATGTTTATATATAAAATAAGAGCTACCAAAATTTTAAAAGCTTAAAATTGTTCTCTTTTTAGAACCATAAAAATGACTACAGTTTCTTAGTCCAGAAGAGTTAAAAGAATATTAAGTAATAGATAGGACTTCACACTCTTATAGTCTTAACTATTTAAAAAGCACATTTTGGGCCGGGCATGGTGGCTCATGCCTGTAATCCCAGCACTTTGGGAGACCGAGGCAGGCAGATCATGAGGAGAAGAGATCAAGACCATCCTGGCCAACATAGTGAAACCCCATCTCTACTAAAAATGCAAAAATTAGCTGGGTGTGGTGGTTCACGCCTGTTGTTCCAGATACTCGGGAGGCTGAGGCAGGAGAATCGCTTGAACCAGGGAGTCGGAAGTTGCAGTGAGCCAAGATTGTGCCACTGCATTCCAGCCTGGTCACAGAACGAGACTCGGTCTCAAAAAAACAAACAAAAACAAACAAGAAAACCCGACATTTTTCTGTGTCTTACACAGAATCATATTGTAAAAGTGTCACTTGTCAATTTAGTGTGATTTTGTGTAGCTTTTATTCAAAACATTATTTAGTAATTCCAATCAAAACTAAAGTACAGTTTTTATGGAACTTAACAAGCTAATCTGAATATGTATAAGAAGAGCAATGGTCCAAAATGCACCTGAAAGGAGCATAATCATCTGATACAGAAAAAGAAGAAGAAAGAAAGAAGAAAAGGAGGAGGAGGAAGAAGAGGAAGAAAAAGGAGGATGAGAAGGATGGGAGTGGGTATAATTTTTTTACTAGACACAAGATTTATAATAAAGTTCCAGTGACTTTATAAGTGTTATATTAATGTGGAGATTGATAGAAACCATGGAAAAGAATGTATAGTTTAGACACAAACATATATAAAAACTTGATATCTGACAGAGGTGGCTTTGTAGATGAGTGGCCAGTAAATGGTGCCAAGATATTTAGTTACCAAAATAGAAAAAACTAAAGTCAAATCCTTACTTCACACCACACACAAAAGATGAATTAAAGACCTAAATAAAAAAAATAGGATATAACAGTTTAGAAAAAATATAGGAGAATACCCTTATAACCACAAGATAAAAAAGGTATAGGAAACACAAACTATCATAAAGAAATTGAGAAACCTGACTATATGAAAACTAAAACTTTTAACAAAAGACAACATAATTATGGTAAAAAGATAAGCCACAGACTGGAAGAAGCTATTTGCAACATGTACAAGTTTTGCAACATATATCCAAGATATATGAAGAACTTGCATAAATTACCAAAAAAAATATGCAACTTAATAGAAAAAGGGCAGAAAACATCATCATCAATTCACAGGAGAGCAACCAGAAGAGGAAACACACACACACACACGCACACACACACACGCACGCACACACACACACACAAGTACACACACAGATAATCTTACTCGTAGTAATCTTACTAGTAGTCAGTAATTTTAATGAAAATTAAAATATCCATCAGATTGACAAAATTTTAAAAGTAGAAAGAACGATGTGAAGCAATTGTAATTTTATACACTCTTGGTGAGAGTATACAATCAATTCAACCACTGTAGCAATTTGGTAATAGATGGTAAACTGATAATTCCTATTATCCACAAAAGCCTGAAAATCTCCTCATAGGAACAAAAATCTTCAGGGTTGTATTGGTCATAATGTTAGGTTGGTGCAAAATTAAATTCAGCTTTTACCAATACTTTCAATGGCAAAAGCTGCAATTACTTTTGCACCAACCTAAAAGGAAAAAAGGAGACAAACTATATGTCCATCAATGAACCAGAACTATGCATATTAATATAATGTTGCACAAAAAATACATTACAGGCTAAGCATGGTGGCTTATGCCTGTAATTGGAAGGCTGAGGCAGGCAGATCACTTGAGGTCAGGAGTTTGAGACCAGCCTGGCCAACATGGAGAAACCCTGTCTCCACTAAATGTTCAAAAATTAGCCAGGCATGGTGGTGCACACCTGTAATCCTAGCTACTCAGATGGCTGAGACGTGAGAATCGCTTGAACATGGAGGTGGAGGTTGCAGTGAGCCAAGATCCTGCCACTGCACTCCAGCCTGGTCTGTCTCAAAAAAAAAAATAAAAATAAAAATACAAAAGAATACTGTAGTATGTTACTGCTTAAAGTTTCACAATTTTATGAAAAAATATATTGTTTAGGATTATAAGCAGATGTAGGAAAGGTATAAAGAAATGCACAGGAATGAGAAGCATCTAATTTGGAATGATCGCTGCCCACTCAGGAAGGAAAGAAGGGAATGTGATAAGCTTAAGCTATCATAATATTGTAATTCTTAAACTGAAAGGTGGACATCTCGGTGTTCATGATTGTAAATCTTAATATCTTTTTGTATGCCTAAAATATTTGATAACATTTATTTTAAAAAAGAAACAACAATAGGGTAGGGTGCATTTTTACCAAAGGCTAAAATAAAAATTCTTGAGTTGGAATTTATACTTAGAAAAGGGACTTACATTTTTCTTAGTCACACTACAGTGATTAGGGTGAGGGGAACACAGATTTTTTTTTTCTCAATCTTTGTTTTCTCCCCAACTACTATTATTACATAATCTTTGAAAAGGCTAAAATGAATCAGAAACTTGTAATATAGACAGTAAAGGTATCCCATAATCCAATTCCTTCAGAATTTTGCAGACTTTGCTCAACTGTTTTTTTTTTTTTTGGCTTGTTAAGGGAGCTAAGGCCATTCTGATTTATGATCCTTTGTGAACATTGAGGATGTTGACAATGTTTAAAAGCAACTGATGCAGATTCTGAAGGTGTTGTATAAATAAGAGTTTCAAGCATATACTGAATAATGATATTATTTAGTGTATTTTAAAGTGACTCCTTTGAAAGATGCAACCCTCATTGGATTGAGCAACAATGATTCCTACTGGACTTGCAGTGCCCTTAGGCCTATTGATTATTTTCTGGATTGCAGTGACATTACAATGCAGAGAGGGAGGTTTGGAACCACATTCTGCCATTCATCACAAGCTGGAAAAGAACTGTATTAATGAAATAATACTTACAAGCATAACTTTGATTTTTACAAATGTGTGGTTTTTTTAGAATCTCTTGTCTATAGCCTTATATCTTTCAAGCCTAGATCAAATACTACCTCTTTCTTTATTCTTCAGGAAACACAAAGTGCCAGAGCATATTCCTGATTCAGAAGATGCAACAGAAAGTGGGATATAAGTGATCTCTATCCTCACAGAGTTCATTATTCTTTATCTGTATTGCTTTAATGATGCTCACTACATTTTTGTCATTTGTGAACATTTCGTTCTACTAGACAGTGAGTTTGATGCCATCCTCATTTTCCAATCATCAGTATTTCCCTATGGACTCTAACACCGTGCTTTACAGCTACAGACAGTAAATCAATGTTTGTTGAATCAATAAATGAACGATTTTTCCCAGAATGCTTTGTTGGAGTAAAACAACATAGCTTCTCTTTGACTAAATTGGTAGAAACTAACTTAATTATGTTATTATTTCTTGGAGTCATATTAAGAAGTTTGCATTAAAGAAACTATTAAAATGAAATGGTAGTGCAAAAATCAGCCTTAATATTTTTTCCTTGGAATTATAGAATATAATTTATAGCCTAATATTAGTGAATCATGTATGTGGGTAAAGGTTATAAATGTAGAATAATATACTTACTCAACAAGCTTAATATCTATTTAGAAGCGATTATTATGTACTAGGAAAGAATACTATTTTATAATATTGCTGAGGAAAAAGTTTAAAAAAATTCTCTAAATATCTAAATATATCTTTATGATAGATAATACCTAAATGAGAAAAAGTTTTGAAATAATCTCTTACTTTGATTTGGTTTAAAAAATATTTTTCTTTGTGTGAAGACAAATTCCAAGGGCAAATATTTTGAAGAATTAGAAGTTATAACCTCTAATTTAGAGCACTAAGAAAAAGTATAGAAAATGTGTTAAAATTGTCTTCTACCCAGGTATATTCTTTTCTGATAACTCTCCACTTTAGAGGGATTCACTGCTCTCTCGCTCTCTCTCTTTTTTTTTTTGAGACGGAGTCTCGCTCTGTCACCCAGCCTGCAGTGCAGTGGCGCAATCTCAGCTCACTACAACCTCCGCCTCTTGGGTTCAAGGGATTCTCCTGTCTCAGCTTCTCAAGTAGCTGGGACTCCAGGCATGCATCACCATGCCTGGCTTATTTTTGTGTTTTTCAGTAGAGACGGGGTTTCACCATGTTGGTCAGGCTGGTCTGAAACTCCTGATCTCAGGGGATTGGCCTGCTTCAGCCTGCCTCCCAAAGTGCTGGGATTACAGGTGTGAGCTACTGCACCTTGCCTCGAATTAGTCTGAGGGGAAAGCTGACAGCAATAGATGTGCAGTAGGCTTTATTGTGAATCCAGTAACTTTAAAATGATTTTCTGGGTTGGGCGTTGTGGCTCACCCCTGTAATCCCAGCACTTTGGGAGGCCAAGGTGGGTGAATTATGTGAGGTAGGAGTTCAAGACCAGCCTGGTCAACATGGAGAAACCCTGTCTTTACTAATAATACAAAAATTAGCCTGGCATGGTGGCAGGCACCTGTAATCCCAGCTACTCAGGTGGCTGAGGCAGGAGAATCTCTTGAACCTGGGAGGCAGAGGTTGCAGTGACCCGAGGTCATGCCACCACACTCTATCCTGGGCAACAGAGCAAGACTATGTCTCAAAAAAAAATTTTTTTCCTATTGCAAAATTACTAAATATAGAGTGATACATGATATACAGAATTCCCCTATTCTGCAGCTGGATGCCTCAGGAGCAGTAAGCCCTACGTTCCCTATAACTCATTTATGACTTTGCCCACTAATTTATGAAGGGCTTCCGCAAACTCTCAGAAAAGCTAAAGTTAGGCCATATTGAGGATCCAGTTTCCACAAAGTGATGCAAAAAGGACCAGATGACATCTGCACATGTAGTAGATTGTGTTACAGGAGAGAAACCTTGAGGTAGAGAACCCAAATCTTTAATAATGTGCAGTAAGCATGCCTGCCCTTTGCTCTAGAGGAAAACACTATCTCTATATCCCAAGACTGTTTGCTATAGAAACATCCTTAAATAGTCTGGAACAAAGAACAGTAAGTACCTTGCTGGCAATATGTGCAGAAATGTGAGCAGCTCATGGCGAACTGTCTTTCAACATTCTCCCAGCTGACCTGATTCGGGCTGGACTGATAGTTCTGTTAAAAAAAAAAAATTCAAAAATTTCAAAAGCTTTTCCTATCCATTAAAGGTAAGAGGTTTTCATCTCCCTGACTAGTTTTTGTTTCCTCTAAATTGGTTTAATATTATTATTTAGAGACAGGGTCTCACTCTGTCACCTACACTGTGATCATAGTTCACTGTAAACTTGAACTCCTGGGCTCAAAGGATCCTCCTGCCTTAGCCTTCTGAGTAGCTAAGACTACAGATGCATGTCACTGTGCCTGGCTAATTTTTAACTTTTTGTAGAGATGGGGTCTCACTATGTTTCCTAGGCTTGCCTCAAATTGCTGGCCTCAAGCAACCTCCTGCCTTGGCCTCCCAAACTGCTGGAGTTATTTTTATTATTATGTGTTACTTACGGTCTCTATCTTCTGTGTTGGGAATTTTCTTTAGATGCTTGATAATTTTAGCTGTTTGCTCACTAAAAACAGGAGACTAAATAGCTTATTGGTATTTCTGAATGCATAGGTAGGGCTTTGTTGACTGTGGTGTTACCAACGAGTGATTTCATTGAACAATCTGGAAAGAACATTTGATGTCAATATGTTTAGGTCTTTTCTCAGCTAATCAGTTTCCCTACATAAATCTCATCCAATCTTCTGCTTGGATGCTAGCGAACTGGCTTTTAGGGTTCTGAGAACCCAGTGGTGGAATCATGACACATACATTTATGCACACATTAACAGAGTCTTTTTGTTTAAATAAAATACTCCCAAATAACACTTCTCTAATTGTAAATAAGGTTAAGAATATTCTCCCCGCATTTATTGTCAGTGTGTTTTCTCTTCTGTGAACTGACCATGTCATGTTCATGTTTATACTGAGCTGGATTTTTCTTTTTAGGAATTATTGATGTACTCCTGTTCTGAACCCTGTGTCAATTGTTTGTGTGGTGTTTTCCTCCAGGTTTTAGATTTTCTTTTCCTGCTGTCTGCCTCTACTGAGCATTTTCCTCAATATGGCCTTTCTTGATCCCTAGACTTTTGTGATGTGGCCTTTGGCCCAACACCCCACCAGTGTACAAATGCGGGCTGAAGGTCCAGTCCCTAGTACCACCCCATCCTCATGCTCCTCATAGGCCCTCCTGTGCTGTTAGAGGTCAGGTGGTGTACGATGCTTTAAGAGCTCATTGCCCATCCTGTGTGGTTCCTATTTTCAGGGGATCTGTTTTTACTGTCTTCCAACTCCCTCATTGATTTAAAAGAATATTTTATCCATTTATCTGTTTTTTTCTTGCATTTTTGGGTGTTTTGTAGCCAGTGTGCATAGTGATCTCTAGTGCAATTTGTTGCTAGAAACAGAGGTCTATAATTTATTTTTCTTCTTCTTTCCACTGTACCCATTCTTTCTAAACACTGTATCCATTCTGGCTGGAATTTTATAGAAGCATGTATCTTTTGGCTAGGACTTTGAAATGTAAAATTGAGTTTATGCACTACGTTTTAAAGTTTTTGTTTTTTTCATTTGTAGAAAAGAATACCTTAGTTATATTCCCAATTTTAAGGGAATCTATGCCTCATTTTAGTATTGTTTAACTAGAGATAGATCTCCAACTACTTAGTTATCGGTAATCTTGATAAAGTTGGTGGGTACATTTAATTTTAAGTAAACACATTTTTTACAATAATGTCTTAACCAATGTTTCCTATGATAAGTGCTCTTAGTCTCAAGGTTGTAAGTTTATAATCTTTGGAAATATTAAAACAAAACTTTCAATATTGCAGAGATGCATTTTGGCTTTCCAAGCAGTCTAAGACAGGAACTCGAAATTTACTTAATGTTTATGGCAATTGGTATGTACGTATTTCTAACCTTCTCCTTATCTAACAAGACACAATAACTGCGAATAACTGCCTGATGCTTCTTTTAAAAGCCCCATGTTTCAAGTTTCTCATTCTTTCAAAAGTATCTTCATTAAAGTTCCTTGTACAGTAGTTGTATTTTCAAGCAAAGGCTGAGTTAAATAATATTAGGCTCATAGTTATCTGTTTCCACAGGATAAATAACTAAAAGTTGTTTAATGAAACTTTCCTGGAGAAAAAAAGCAATCCAATAGGTTAAGGCAACTACAAGTCAAAACTCTAAGGTAGCAATAGGCCTGAACAGTACAAGCTCTGAGAAATTATAAGACCAAGATACTTGTTTAAACAAATCTTACATCCATTTACTTCATAAATTTATCTTAGTGAATTACTAGAAGCAAAGGAGAATATCATCATAATTTTAAAATGTTACATATTTTAATTACATTTGGTTGACAATTTTATCTCATAAATCATTTCTCTCTAACACTGCAGAAATTTTGCCCTCAACATTGGTCCCCAACTAAGGTCCCAGAGGTTCCTTCAATTGTCTATGGGCAACTTAATGCATAAGGCTGCACATACAAGGTCCTTCTATTACTAAACATTTAGCACAGTGCTAGGTGCTGGTGGTGATGGTGGTGGAAATAGACTGTTGTTACAAAAGATCACCTCTTTTTATGATGCAAAAATGTGCATTCTTGCTGAGGCAGCAACATATAAATGAAACAAAATAGACTGGCAGATAGTTCTTAAACATTAATGTGCATATAAATCATCTAACCTCTATATACAATGCAGATTCCTAGCTTTCTACCACCAGAGATTCAGATTTGGTAGATCTGATTTTTGAAAATGCTCTGGTAATTCATTTTGAGCAACAGTGTAATTGGAGCTTATAGTCATGTGCAAAATAATGGCTATTTTAGGCCAAAGATCTATCACAGAAAACTTCAGGGAAGTGGTGACTAGGATAGGATTGTAAAGCATGACTTGGGTTTTTATGTCTGGAAAGGAGAGAGAGAGAGAGAGAGAGAGAGAGAGAGTCTTTGGCATAAAAAAAATACCACGAGCTAGAGGCTAGATTTGAAAATGGTTCCTATGAAAAAGAACAATGAGTAGATTCTCCTGACTAAAGCATAGAGGTCATAGCGGCCTGCCTTGAGAAGACTGAAAAGACAAATGGCCAGTAAATACTTGTTGGATACAACTGCTGGTTTCTTTCCTTCTATCTTTCCTTCTGGGGAAAGTTTCCAGCCAGTGCTGAGAGATAAGATTTGAAGTGGGAAGGAAATTTTTCCAGAATAACCTTAGCTCTGGGAGCTTATCATCTGCAGACCTAGAAGATTAAGTAATTTTTTTTCTTTTTCATCCCATTCTCTATTAAAGGTCCTAATCTGTATCCTTGTCTCTCTTTTATGGAAGTGTGTACTTTCTATCTTAGAGTAATTCAAAGGTTCATCTTGTCTTCCTTACTAGACTCCATATTTTTTGAGGGCAGATTCTTAACTTATTCATAATTTTATTTCTTTACAGTCCATCATATAATGCTATGCACAAGGGCAGTATTCATAATATTTGTTTAAAGAATCAGTTGATGACATTATCACTTCACAAAGTGAAGTGTCACAAAGTACCTATACTAGGTACTTTGTACATAACATCACATTTAGATTTTTGAAATCTACTACGAGTTAGGCATTGTTATCCACATACTGCAAGGAAGAAAACTGAGGTTTGGAAATGTCAAGCACTTGTCTGTGTTCACACAGCTACTAAAGGGCACAGTCAGAAAAGAATGCAGGACTGGAAACTCAAACTGACTTAAAAGATGTACTCTCTCCACTGCTGGATGGAACAAAGAAATGAATGAATGAGAGAATGAGGAGTATAAAGCTAAGTAATTTATCTTAAGGGAATGATAAATGAGATTTTAATCAGAATTTCAATCTTATTTTATTCTAGAGGTGGAAGGAAGGTAAGCTGGGGACTCTTCAATTCTCAGCTCTTTGAAAAAAGGTGTGGTCTGCTGGAAGGGAATGCCATAGCACAGAATGTATAGTTAGAAGGTGCTGGAATGTAGGGCAGGGCCCACTGGTTATTCTATACCTAAGCTGATGGGGAGAGAGACCCAGTTGTTTACACATGGCATTATGACAATGTGGTAGAGGAAGAAAGCAAGACCTTTGATGAGAGTTAGTCTTGAGGGAACAATTACCCAAGTGATTGGTAAAATATACAGATTCCCAGGTTCCATAGGCAGAGATTCTGATTAAATGGCCCTGGGGTAATGTGCAGGACCATACAATGTGCAGTCCAGGTTGAGAACTCACTGTCCTAGGATTTAACTTCATTTCTTGAACATTGGGATTTGGCCACACTGTTACCACAGCTCTGACTTCACAAGTGTTTTCCATGGAAATAAGTCACCACTTCAAGGTTACTGGTCTCTGGCTGTTGAATAAAACAGAGTAATTATTATTAGGGGACTGTTTTGTTCTCATGTGATGGTAGGCATCTTTTTCTGAGCAAGTCCTGCATTCCAAGTGATTTTGCTTCTGGGGTCAAATTACACAGCCATTGGCATCAGATTGGCTTAGCAAAATTAATGAAAACATAATTAAGCAAGTTTTCCTCAGCTGTGACATTTGAAGCGTCCTTATAAATTTTTAAATAAAGTAGTAACATAAATTAAGAAAATGGTTGTTCGAATTGCAAGTGAGACTTTTCAATTAAACTCAAATTACACCTCTAATGAAGTGGATCATTAGTGATGATTTCAAATTATGAAGCAATAATTAAAAGAATACAGCACGGGGTTGGAAGTGGAAGACCTAGCTCCAAAACCTGACTTTGTAGTAGTAGATGGATAACTTTGGAGAACATAGTAACTTGTCTGTAGCTGAGTTTCCTCATTTATAAGATGAGGATAATAATACTTCCTTGCAATAGTGTGATGGTAAATGCATAAAACTGGCTCTCTGGAAGGAGTGCTGATTTGTGGCATTTGGCAATTTTTGAGAAGCAAATATTTCCACCATTGCTGATATCAAGTTATTAAGAGAACTGGCTCTAAAAATTTAACAATGGGTTTGTGTGAGTGCCTCTGCTTACTGACATATTATTATGATAAAATACTGTGTAGAATATCTAACTCAGTGTTTGACCCAAATGTACTCAAAATGTACAGTTTCCTAACTCTATAGTTTTCAAAAATTTCAAATATTACTCTATTGAAGATATAATTGTTAACCATTTGAAAAACAAGATGTTTTAGGGCCGGGCATGGTGGCTCATGCCTGTAATCCCAGCACTTTGGGAGGCTGAGGCTGGCAGATCACAAGGTCAGGAGTTGAGACCAGCCTGGCCAACATGGTGAAACCCTGTCTCTACTGAAAATATAAAAATTAGCTGGGTGTGGTAGGGCGCACCTGTAATTCCAGCTACTTGGGAGGCTAAGGCAGGAGAATTGTTTGAACCTGGGAGGCGGAGGTTGCAGTGAGCTGAGATCGCACCAGTGCCCTCCAGCCTGGCAACAGAGCAAGACTTGGTCTCAAAAAAACAAAAAAGATGTTTTACGTGGCAGAAAAAGAGCCATACTGTTCTGTTAATCTGAACTAGAAATGGATTTACGCTCTTCAAAGCTGGGTTAGTCCTAAATTCACCATATCTCCCATCATGAGTCCTTGAAAATCTATATTTACATATTTGAAAATTATGAGATGTGTGAAGATTTTATTAGCAAGTATTTATTAAGCATATTTTGAGTTCTCAGTGTTATGCTATACACTGTGGATTATGTTGGTAACTTCTTTGAAAGGCAAGGTTTTCATGTGTGGAAGTCTTAGATTGTCTTTAACACTTTCTGCTTTCTTCCCAATGACCTGGTCTCCGCTCTCGGCATCCAGTGCTTCTCCTTGTCTCTTCTCTTTTCTCCATGTAGTCACTTCTTCTAGGGGCATTTTTTTTTTCTGCTAAGGGACATCACTAGAAAGATAATGGTCAAATCTGACAAAAGAGGATGACAATAAAGTAGCTTACCGAGAAGCCAAATATTTATTTGGCAGCATCCCAGGTAGGATCCAAACTGTATTTTCCTGACTTTGGCAAGGATTTTGGTGTGAATAGATTGCATCAGTGAAAGCCATTCAAAACCCTTCCCTATCAAAGCATCCAAGTTACTCCTTATTTCCTGAGTCCTAAATTCAAGGCGAGAATGAGTTCACAGTCATCACATTTGCTTTCTTTCTCATGTGGGCCTCTCATCCTGGGCTTATTCCCATAGTTCTTGCCATATACTCCAAATAAAATCCAGATTCTCACTCAGGAATAAATAAATAAATCTGATACATTTAGGTCTTTCCTCTCAGCTAATCAGTTTCCCTACATAAATCTCATCCAATCTTCTGCTTGGGTGCATAATCTAGCCCCTGACCACTGCTCCACTAATAACACCAACTTGCATTTATTGAGTGCTCACTATGAGCCAGAGGTTGCCCTATGTTCTGACTGGAATTAAGTCATGTTATTCTCAAAACAAAGCTTTGCACTTTTAATCTTGCTTTATAGATGAGGAAACTGAGGCCTTAGTTTAAATTTCTTGTCTGAGATCACACCAGTCCAAAGTGGCAGGGCTGAGATTGAAGGTCTAGTGAGGATTTCTTTCCTAAAGCACAAGTGGTGAGGATGATACGAGTTCTAAGGATGGCCACACCTGTTGTCAATGGGACAGGGAGTGTAGCCTACCATGGGGAGAGGCGCCATGGAAGAGCCAGGAGAGAAGGACACAGAGCATTGCCAACAACTGGTCCAGAATATGGCAAATATATATATATATATATATATATATATATATATATATATATATATATTTGAAAAAGAGAAGGAAGGATGATGGTGGACTTTGTCTAACATCACAGTTATGGAAGGTATGTACCCAGTGTGCACCAAACATACAGTTTGACAGACACATGCAGTTAGTTCTCTGTCTCACCATTGCTATCCATTTTTAAATTAACATTTATAGGAGACCAAAATATTCCATCCAAAAAAATATGAAGAATTATTGAGCTGAAGGCAATTAAGAGGAAACAGATTCAGGAAAGCTTTCCAACCTATTGCTGAAAAACAGGGCATAGATTGGCCTCTTTTCCTAGGGAGAGCAGAAGTTAACACTGAAGACAACTTGGCACTCTTATTGGCCTGGAGATGGCACCAGAGGAATCTATATTAACAAGGTTTACTAACCATCTTTTATCTGCCATTTGTTTACCTTCCTCAGAGTTGCCATCCCTAGAGACTCAAAGTCATTTTTATCTTGTCATTTCTCTAAAAATTCACTATTCTTTGTTGAAGATGTTATATAAGCTGAAATTCAAAGCCACCACTTTGATAAGTCATTCCCTGGGTGTCTCCCATATATATGAAATGTATGTGTTAATAAACTCTGTTTTTCTATTGTTAATTTGTCTTTTATAGGGTTCTGTTTCAAATAAGACTTTATGAGGGTTGAAGAAGACATTTCTTCCCTTACACTTTCCATTGAAATATGCATATGGAAAACTGCTCAAGGTATACCTTCACACTTGAAAGAATTTTCATGATGGGAATAGCCCCATGTAACCAATATCCAGATGAAAAAATGGATAATTACCAGCACCTGAAAGCCTCTTTATACCCCTTCTCATTTATTTACACTGTCATTCCTCAAAGGTAACCAGCACCCTGACTTCTCTCACTATAAACTAGTTTTTCTTGTTTTTGAACTTTATGTAAACAGAACCATACATAGTTTAATATTTTTTGTTTGGCTTCTTTTGCTTTGGCTTTTGTTTCTTCAATTCATCCATATTATTGCATGTAGCTAGCAATGATTTATTAGTTCCCGTTGCTTAAATATATCATGGTTCATTTGTTCTGCTTCTGATGGACATTTGAGTTGTTTCTAGTGTTTGACTACTATGTCTTGTGCTACTGTGAGCATCCCTGTACATCTCTTTTGATGCCTATAAATGTGCATTTTGATGGATATATACAGAGGAGTAGAATTCCTGGGCCACAGGATACACATATGTTCAGCTTCAGTAGATAACACCAAACTTTCTTCAAAAGTGGTTGTACTAAATTATACTCCTACCAGCAGTATATGAGGATTCCAGGTGGTACACAGTGGTAATCTCATTCTTTTCCATTCTGGTAGGTGTGCTTGATACTTTATGGTGGTTTAAATTTGCAGTTTCCTCATAAGAATGCTGGATACCACTGTTTATTGGCCATTTGGAAATCCATTTTTGTGAAGTGGCTATTTAAGCCTTTTGCCCATTTTAAAAATTGGGTTGTATGTTTCCCTTCTATTGATTGTAGAAGTTTTGAAAATGCATCTCATCAGTCTATTTTGCAAGGATTTAAAAATCTATATATAATTAGCTAAATACAGCTTCTTCATATCCAGTGCTCAGAATAGTACTTAATACCTTGTTAATTGTTGAAAAAGTAGTTACTTATTTTTTAAATGGTTGTGTTTTCAGCAGTTTGGTTTCAGACCTTTTTTTTTTCTCACATATAAGGCATTCCCGTACTCAAGAATGACAAGACAGTTATTCAAGAAAAGAGCTTCCTCGCCCTTTTTCCCTCCCTCCCTCCCTTCTCTTCTTCCCTATTTCTAGCTCCCATTCTACCTCATTTCATTCGTTCTCTTTCTTTCTTCCTATCTTCCTACAACAGTTTATATTTATGTAAAAGTTTTATAGTGAGCTTCTTTTAGAGACTTTGATCTCAATTCGTAGACCCAAACTTCTTTTCTGAGAACACCGCATAAAAAGCTGGGACTCAAGTTTATGTAAATAATCATATCAGAATTACCTTATGATGCTGTTTTTCAAGCATTATCTTTCATGAGCCATTTAAAACTGCTTTAAAAATTCATTTGAGAGAGAGAGACCCAAGTACATACTCATTATAGAATTTCAAATGAACCACATAATACAAAAGGAACACTGATAAAATATAAAATAACAGATAATGCTGTTCTTCCTATGAGGGTATGCTTGGTAAAGCACTCCTGATATATGAACATTCAGAACTACATAAAAGATAAATGCTCTTCATTACAAAACATTCTCTGGATTACAAAGGGATTCTCAATAATTCACAAAATGCATTCTTTTGTTCCTCTATGTTCATTTTTCTTATTCTGTTTCCTCCGTCTTTTTTACATAGCAAGCTCCCCATCTATGCTTAAAATATAATTTTATTTACAGAAAATGATTTATATATAAACTTACAATAAAATATTGTATCAAATAGATTATCTGTAGAAAAAAAGAACACTTCATGACATCACTAAAAGGGAACTTTCTTTAAATGCTTTCTCTGAGTTGTGGCAATTGATTTCTATTGATAGCTTCATGTTTCCAATTCTGGTGTCATGCAATGTTGGCAAAATAGCAGAGCATTAAAAGAATGCTACGAATTAACAAGGATATCCAGGACTTGAACTCAGATCTAGACCAAGGGGACCTAATAGACATCTCCAGGACTCTCCACCCCAAATCCACAGAATATACATTCTTCTAAGCATCACATCACACTTAATCTAAAATTGACCACATAATTGGAAGTAAAACACTCCTCAGCAAATGCAAAAAAAATGGAAATCATAACAAACAGTCTCTCACATCACAGTGCAATCAAATTAGAACTCAGGATTAAGAAACTCACTAAAAACCACACAACTACATGGAAACTGAACAACCTGCTTCTGAATGACTACTGGATAAATAATGAAATGATGGCAGAAATAAAGATGTTCTTTGAAACCAATGAGAATGAAGACACAATGTGCCAGAATCTCTGGGACACAATTAAAGCAATGTCTAGAGGGAAATTTATAGCACTAAATGACCACAAGAGAAAGCAGGAAACATCTAAAATCGTCACGATTAAAAGAACAGGAAGAGCAAGATTAAACAAACTCAAAAGCTAGCAGAAGACAAGAAATAACTGAGATCAGAGCAGAACTGAAGGAGATAGAGACACGAAAGAAACCCTTCAAAAAATCAACAAATGCATGAGATGATTTTCTGAAAAGATCAACAAAATAGATAGGCTGCTAGCCAGACTAATAAAAAAGAGAGAAGAATCAAATATTACAATAAAAAATGATAAATGGGATATCATCACCGATCCCACATAAATGCAAACTACCATCAGAGAATACTAAAAACACCTCTATGCAAATAAACCAGTAAATCTAGAAGAAATGGATAAATTCCTGAACACTTACACCCTCCCAAGACTAAACCAGGAAGATGAATCTCTGAATAGACCAATAACAAAGTCTGAAATTGAGGCAGCAATTAATAGCCTACCAACCAAAAAAAGTCCAGGACCAGACAGATTCACAGCCAAATTCTACCAGAGGTATAAAGAGGAGCTGGTACCATTCTTTCTGAAACTATTCCAAACAATACAAAAAAAAGAAATCCTCCCTAACACATTTTATGAGACCAACATCATCCTGATACCAAAACCTGGCAGAGACATAACTAAAAAAGAAATTTTCAGGCCAATATCCATGATGAACATTGATGTGAAAATCCTTAATAAAATACTGGCAAACCGAATCCAACAGTACATGGAAAAGCTTATCCATCACTATCAAGTTGGCTTCATCCTTGGGATGTAAGGCTGGTTCAACATATGCAAATCTATAAACATAATCCATCATATAAACAGAACAAAAGATAAAAACCACATGACTATCTCAATAGATGCAGAGAACGCCTTTGACAAAATTCAACAGCTCTTTATGCTAAAAACTCTCAATAAACTAGGTGTTGAAGGAATGTATCTCAAAATAATAAGAGCTATTTATGACAAACCCACAGCCAATATCATACTGAACGGCAAAAATGGGAAGCATTCCCTTTGAAAACTGGCACAAGACAAGGATGCCTTCTTTCACCACTCCTAGTCAACATAGTATTGAAAGTTCTGGCCAGGGCAATCAGGCAAGCTAAAGAAATAAAAGGTATTCAATTAAGAAAAGAGGAAGTCAAATTGTCTCTATTTGTACACGACATGATTTTATATTTAGAAGACCCTATCGTCTCAGCCCCAAATCTCCTTAAGCTGATAAGCAACTTCAGCAAAGTCTCAGGACAAAAAATCCATGTGCAAAAATCACAAGCATTCCTATACACCAGTAATAGACAGAGAGCCAAATCATGAGTGAACTCTCATTCACAATTGCTACAAAGAGAATAAAATACCTAGGAATACAGCTAACAAGGGATGTGAAGGACCTCTTCAAGGAGAACTACAAACCACTGCTCAAGGAAATAAGAGAGGACACAAACAGATGGCAAAACATTCCATGTTCATGGTTAGGAAGAATCAATATCATGAAAATGGCCATACTGCTCAAAGTAATTTATAGATTCAACACTGTCCCCATCAAGCTACCATTGACCTTCTTCACAGAACTGGAAAAAACCACCTTAAACTTCATATGGAACCAAAAAAGAGCCTACAAAGCCAAATCTGAAGCAAAAAAAACAACAACAAACAAACAAACAAACAAACAAACAAAAACCCCACAAAGCTGGAGGCATCATGCTACCTGACTTCAAACTATACTACAAGGGTACAGTAATCAAAACAGCATGGTACTGGTACCCAACAGACATATAGACCAATGGAACAGAACAGAGGCCTCAGAAATAACACCACACATCTACAACCATCTGATGTTTGACAAACCTGACAAAAACAAGCAATGGGGAAAGGATTCCCTATTTAATAAATGGTGTAGGGAAAACTGGCTAGCCATATGCAGAAAGCTGAAACTGGATGCCTTCCTTACACCTCATACAAAAATTTACTCCAGATGGATTAAAGATTTAACATAAGACCTAACACCATAAAAACCCTAGAAGAAAACCTAGGCAATACCACTCAGGACACAGGCATGGGCAAAGACTTCATGACTAAAACACCAAAAGCAATGGCAACAAAAGCCAAAATAGGTAAATGGGATCTAATTAAACTAAAGGGCTTCTGCACAGCAAAAGAAACTATTGTTAGAGTGAACTGGCAACCAACAGAATGGGAAAAATTTTGTAATCTACCCATCTGACAAAGGGCTAATATCCAGAATCTACAAAGAACTTAAACAAATTTATAAGAAAAAAACAACCCCATCAAAAAGTGGGCAAAGGATATAAACAGAGACTGCTCAAAAGAAGACACTTAACGCAGCCAAGAAACATATGAAAAAGAGCTCATCATCACTGGTCATCAGAGAAATGCAAGTCAAAACCACATTGAGATAACCATCTCATGCCAGTTAGAATGGCGATCACTAAAAAATCAGGAGACAACAGATGCTGGAGAGGATGTGGAGAAATGGGAACACTTTTACACTGTTCTCATTGTTCGACTCCCACTTATGAATGAGAACATGTGGTGTTTAGTTTTCTGTTCTTGTGTCAGTTTGCTGAGAATGATGGTTTCCAGAGAAATGGGGTGCCAGGAAGAGGAGGATATAGAGTCCAGAAATGATTGCTTTGAGGTGGGAGAAATAACAGTGTATTCATGTGATGATGGGAACAATCTACTAGAAAGGGGAATGGTGATGCAAAAGAAAGAGGAGAGAATTGCTGGAGTGACATCCTTAGAGGTGGGAACTAGGCGCAGGAAAGGGGCTGACCTTACAAAGGGGCACAGAGTATGTGCTCAAAACATGTGGAAGGAACGAATGACTTTACACTGTGGAGACTTATTTTCACTTCTATTTTTATCACTATATGGGCCCTCAATATGGCATAGTGAGTGACTAAAAGCAGAGTCTTGGGAGTCTAAGAGACTTGGCTTTGAGAACCACCCCCTTGATATCTTAGGCAAATTTCTTAGACTCTCTATGTCATAGTTGATGCATCTGTAAAGTAGACATAATAACGATATCTTTCATAGGGTTGCTAGGGTTACTAAAGGTGACAAAAAAATCTATGAATTGCCTAGCAAAGTGTCTGGCACATAGTGAGGGACTCCAAACTGGTAACTTCTATTGTCAGCCCTGCCTCTGCCTTGGGCAGCAGTCCTGGGTACCTAGAGCTAGGAGTCCAGGGTGAATGCCACATGAAGCCCACATCCACCCCGAGAGTAGCACAGCTTTCCCTCTTCTTCCGTGGGCAGCTCATGCCACAGTAGTGCAGAACATAGCATTCTTTGTTCCAGCCCTGCAGTACTCTGACAATTCTGAAGGAGGAGTTCTGGAGGCTAATTTTCTCTCCTTGTAGAGCCTTCCCTAGGCTTGGGCAGAATGCAGGACTGATGTGAACTGCCAGAGAGCAGAGATGGTATATTGAAGGGACAAGGTAGGGGAGTGGGGGGAGTGGGGGGGGCTGGTGAGGGCAGTGGTGTTAGTGATTGACTTCACCACAGATGTAACCAACACTGCCTTGGGTAGGTGGTCAATAAACAGTTTGATATATTGATAGGATATATTATACTACTTCCCAAGGGACTTGAAAGCCCAAGCAAAGGTAGTGTAAAACTTAAAATCAATTAACAATATTAACAAAGATAGGCCAGATTTTAGTCTCTTCATGTAGTCAAACAAATATTTACAATTTGCCAAAGCATATCTTGGCAAAAGTGTAGCCTGTCAATCAAGATTCTTCCACAATCTGCTTGTTAAAGGCTTTCACAGACCGAGCAGTAACACCCAAAACACTGATTTCGTTGTGACTAACACTTCATGGCTGATAATTGTGGTTTGTCTGGGGGCAATATTATGGAAAAATAAATTATGGTGGTCTTCAATCCATGTTGAACAAGATTATTAAGTAAAAGGTCCATATTCTGGGTGAATATGGGTGAGAGAAGGGAGGCCAGAATTAGGATAACTAAAGGAAAGAGAAAACCATGGCCTTTCTCGATTTAAAAAAATTGGCATAAGCAGGGGTCACTGAAAATAAAATGACTTCATACAATTCTCATGACAGTATCCTAAAGGCTAGAGTCCAGTTATATAATTAATTAGGAGTACTTAACACTTATATTTTCAGCTTAAATCATAACAAGTTCATCATTTCTGGTTTTTGTACTGACTACAGTGCCTGCCAGTCAACCATCATGTCCTTCAATTCGGTAATTGTAAATAGTACTTTGATAGTCGCAATATTTCATTTGTTAAATTTTGCATCTTAAATTTACCAGTGAGGGCTCACTTTCAGTCAATGTCTTCACACAGTTATCATCATAATCAAGTCGTAAGGTCTGTCTTAAATGAATTAAGATTCTCTGTATTTGATTTATATGTCATAAATTTTCATTTTTCTGGGTTTGGGCTTTAGCTGTGCTATAATTGTCTTGACCTTTCTCTATATATTCATATTATATCATAATAACATGGAAAGATAATATCTAAAGACAATTTTAAAGGCTGAAGGCCTTTTACTCATTATGAAGTCTTACATGTTTTGATACTTATCTAAGTATTGTAAGTTGGCCAATACTTGAAAGGTCAAGGAAATAGCCACAGACAAAGTGTGGGGCATTGCTGATTGGATCCTTATATATCCCTGAACCTAGTTCCTGGACTACCTTCAATATAATACCAAGAGGGAGCATCAGTGCCTGGCATGACGTGTCAGTCCCCCTGCTGGAGCCAATGGACAGACATTTATTCACTATGAAGAACTAGGGACTTTTCTGTACTTCTTTTTATTTATTTATTTTTTTCTTTATATATATATATATATATATATATATTTTTTTTTTTTTTTGGAGACAGAGTTTCGCTCTTGTTACCCAGGCTGGAGTGCAATAGCATGATCTCGGCTCACTGCAACCTCCACCTCCCAAGTTCAAGCAATTCTCCTGCCTCAGCCTCCTGAGTAGCTAGGATTCATGCACCACCATGCCAGGCTAATTTTGTATTTTTAGTAGAGATGGGGTTTCACCTTGTTGGTCAGGCTGGTCTCGAACTCCTGACCTTGTGATCCACCCACCTCGGCCTCCCAAAGTGCTGAGATTACAGGTGTGAGCCACCATGTACATTACTTCTTTTAACCCCTGTAAGGTTGGTAAAGTAATCTCCATTTTAATGAATTCACAGATGAGAAAATGAGTTCAGAGAATTTAACTGAGTGGTTTACCCATAAAATGGCAAAACTGGAACAAACCACTATATTTTCACTCTAGGTCCAGGGCTCACAATACTCTATCACTTTAGCCACAATCCCACTTTTTGTTCTTGAGAGACAGCACCCACCAGTGCTTCATATTTCCAGTTCTGCCCTTGGCTGTGGGTTGATTCATTCATACATTTATTTATTTATTCACTGAACATATGTATACAGAGGCCCTATTAGGTTCTAAGAGCTTTGCTTGCTGTTAGGAATGCAGCCATGAACAAGAGATACAGGGTTCTTGGTCTTGTGCAGTTTGTGTTCTAGTGGGAAACCAGGCACCAAATGAGAAAATATTACATGAGATGAGTGTTGCCATGACATTGGAGGAGGAGGTGAGATTCCGTAACAGAGGACCTGGCTCAGGTCATCTTTGAACTGCAATTTGAAGGCTCATATCATGACTCTATTTTGTCATGCCATCACATTTGTAGAAATATCAATTTGACTTCCAAAAATAATAAAAATTAAAATTTAATGAGGTTTCTTGACAACATGCCAAAGAGGAATTTTCTACATAAGATGATACGAATAACATTTCCTAAGCACATACTGTGTGTGATGCATAGCGCCTGTGTTGAGTAGAAACTATTAATGCCCCCATTTTATAGATAAGGACACCATCTATAAGACTACAGGGAGATTAAGTAACTACTCAAGATAGATGGTCACATAGCTAGTAAGTAATAAAAATGGAATTTAAATCCAAATATTTTGGCTCTTAACCACCATGTTGTATGACTATGTAGAGGCAAGATTTCTTAAAAACCTTTTTTTTTTCTTTTTCTCTTTTCTCACTCTTCCTTCTACATGTAAAATACCCAAACGATTTCTTCAAATTTAGTCCCCTGATTTTCCTGACTCTTCTTTACTTTCTTTAGTTGGGCCTTTTAAATAGGGCCATTTAGTGTCTAAGGTTTTTTTCCCATTGTCAATCAAGCCAATAGCCTGGTTACCACAACTAAGGGTGAGCCCAGGATCTGACCAAGTAAGACAGAGTCCTCCCCTTTAGAAGGTATGTGGTAAATCAAATGTGGAGGTGGACATTCTTGCTTGAACAAAAAGGAGACGTTTTGATGTTTTCACTTGCAAATGCTTTATAATTTGATCTCTTTTATCTGTCAGTAAGAGTCAGCGATATTAGCTATGCTAGGAGTAAGAAGAATGGCCAATCAGAAAAAAAGCATGTACCAATGTCCTGGGCAGAGACAGCATGGAGCTTATGAGGTATTAAAAACTATTCAGAGTGGCTAGGGAAGGGTAGGCAGCAAGGTAGACAACAGCCAGATAGTAAAGAGCATTAGAAATTTTGGAAATGATTTTATGCTTCCTCGTTTTGTGGCAACCAACAGAATGGCAAACAATTTTCACAGTCTACCCATCTGACAAAGGGCTAATATCCAGAATCTACAAATAACTTAAATTTACAAGAAAAAAATAAACAACCTCATCAAAAAGTGGGTGAAGGATATGAACGGACACTTTTCAAGTGAAGACATTTATGCAGCCAACAACATATGAAAAAAATGCTCATCATCACTGATCATTACAGAAATGCAGATCAAAACCACATTGACATACCATCTCATGTCAGTTAGAATGGTTATCATCAAAAAAATCAGGAGACAACATGCTGGAGAGGATGTGGAGAAATAGGAACACTTTTATATTATTGGCAGGAGTGCAAATTAGTTCAACCATTGTGGAAGACAATGTGGCGATTCCTCAAGGATCTAGAAATAGAAATACTATTTGACCCAGCAATCCCATTACTGGGTATATACCCAAAGGATTATAAATCATTCGATTATAAAGACACATGCACATGTATGTTTATTGTGGCACTGTTCACAATAGCAAAGACTTGGAACCAACCCAATTGCCCATCAATGATAGACTGGATAAGGAAAATGTGGCACATATACACCATGGAATACTGTGCAGCCATAAGAAAGGATAAGTTCATGTCCTTGGCAGGGACATGGATGAAGCTGGAAACCATCATTCTCAGCAAACTGACACAAAAACAGAAAACCAAACACCGCATGTTCTCACTCATAAGTGAGTATTGAACAATGAAAACACATTGGACACAGGGAGGGAAACATTACACACCAGGGCCCGTCGGGGGGTGAGGGCTAGGGGAGGGATAGCAAGGGGTGGGGGGGGATAAGGGAGGGATAGCATTAGGAGAAATACCTAATGTATACCTATGTAACAAACCTGCACGTTCTGCACATGTACCCCAGAACTTAAAGCATAATTTAAAAAAAATCTAGGTAGAACTTGGGACCATTCAATGAACTATGGAAGAATGGTAGGGGAATTAGTCTTTTTGGGTTCTGTGCTAACAATATTTCTACCCTATCAATTTAGCTAAGCTGGAATTACATTTTTCATTATCTCCTTTCCTGAACAGTTCCAAATTAGTAGAGGCATTTTGCATGAGATTTTGAAAGCAGAAGTGAAGCAGCAGCCATATTCTTTATACGTTGGAAGATTGATGCAGAGGCACCAGTGGCTATTTTAGCTCAGGCATGTTGTCATGTACCTATAGGTTTCCTTGCTGGCAAGGCTTGCACCTTCTTCACCTCCTGCCAGATATTTTTTTCTTCTTCTTTTTTATTTTTTTGGGCAGAATCTGGCTCTGCCAGCCATGCTGGAGTGCAGTGGCATGATCTCAGCTCACTGCAACCTCTGCCTCCCAGGTTCAAGTGATTCTCCTGCCTTAGCCTCCCAAGTAGCTGGTACTATAGGTGTGCACAACTATGCCCGGTTAATTTTTTGTATTATTAGTAGAGACAGGGTTTCACTATGTTGGCCAGACGGGTCTCAAACTCCTGAGCTCAAGTGATCTACCTGCCTTTACCTCACAATCCCTGTGCTGGGATTACAGGTGTGAGCCACTATGCCTGGCATTATAAATATATTTTTTCTTTCCTTTTTTTTATTTTTTTTGAAGGAGTCTCACTCTGTCACCCAGGTTAGAGTACAGTGGCATGATCTCAGCTCACTGTAACCTCTGCCTCCCAAGTTCAAGCAATTCTCTTGCCTCAGCCTCCTGAGTAGCTGGGACTACAGGTGCCTGCCACCACACTCAGCTAATTTTTTTTTTTTCCAGAGGGAGTCTCATTGTGTTGCCAGGCTGGAGTGCAGTGGCACGATCTCAGCTCACTGCAATCTCTGCCTCACGGGTTCAAGTGATTCTCCTGCCTCAGCCTCCTGAGTAGCTGGGACTAGAGGTGCATACCAACATGCCCAGCTAATTTTTGCATTTTTAGTAGAGATGGGGTTTCACTGTGTTGGGCAGGATGGTATCGATGTCTTGACCTCACCATCCACCCGCCTTGGCATCCCAAAGTGCTGGGATTACAGGTGTGAGCCACTGTGCCGAGCCTAATTTTTGTATTTTTAGTAGAGATGAGGTTTTCACCATGTTGGCCAGGCTGGTCTTGAACTCCTGTCCTCAAGTGATCCACCGGCCTTAGCCTCCTATCATGGAGCTGGAGCCCAAAACCACTCACCCCAAGTCCTACCTGTCTGTGTGCTCCCCCTCCCATAAAGGGGGTTGGTCAGGGAACTCCTGTTTCACCAGCATCTCAGATGCTTCATTTCTATGCTGTGAATCTGTGTAAACTGCAACGCATTCACTTTTAGTCTTGTTTTTCCAGCATCCAGTTTGCTCCTGGCACAAATAGCCTGTCCTGTATGGTTGAGTGGTGAGAGCACAGGGAGGCTGTGGGAAGGTGATGGATGACAGAACAGTTAGTATGGGCCATAAGTTATATTACTTGCAAAATTTTTTCCTCACAAAGTAGTTTATCTGAGCGAATGTAAAATGTATTTTCTCAGACAGTTAATTAAGCCAAATGCATAGTGAACAACTTGTGGGCTTTCCTGGAGTCACTTGGGGTTTGCATTCAGCCTTTGAATCTGGAGAGGATATCCATGAATAATTTAGTATCTGGGAATGTTACCTGAGAACTAGGACTCTGAGCTACTAATTAGCCACCCAGAACTAAGAAGCTTTCTGTGTTATTCTTACTATATTCATAAAAGCATAATCATGTGAGCTTATTTTCAAGGAACAACACCTTTAGCAATATTTTATGGTATTCTGAGCCTTTGCATGTAAGTAGCTGAGAGATAAGATGTATTTAGAGATGGAATTGTCTGAAAAATGAAGTTTAGAGAAGGAATGTGTGTGGGAGGGTGGAGGGGCTGTTACTCATTCTGAAAGACTTTGCAGTCAGAAGAGACACTAATTCCTTAGGTTAAAGGACAGTCACATGGAAGAGTCTTAACTGCTTACTGGTCCACACAAACCACTGGGAGGTCGGAAGAGCATGACTGAGTCCTCCCAGCCCTAACCAGGATGGTGCCCTCTGTTAAAACAAGACAAACAGAACTTTAGACAAATTAAATTTAACAGACTTTAATTGGACAAAACAATTTTCAAATTAGGCCCTTGAACCAGAATAAGTTCAGGGAGACTGCAGGGCTGCCTCTTTGTCAGAGAAGATTTATGGACAGAAAACAGAAAGTGACATACGGAAAGTGGAAGTGAGGTACAGAAACAGCTGGATTGGTTATAGTTTGGCATCTGCCTTATTTAAACATGGTTTGAACAGTTGTTGGTTGCCTTTGATTTGTCCAAATGTGGTAATTGGTACAAGAGTAGGTTACATTCTCTTTACACATCTCGTTACGTTACATTTACTATGTATGGAGAAACCTTTAGGCTGAACTTAAAATATGTAAGGAGGCAGTTTTAGGCCAAACTTAATTGAACAATTCCCCTCTTTTAGAGGCTAACCAAAACTTTAGGCATTCAAGTCACTCTGTCACCATTGTAAATGTATTTATTTGGTCTCAAATCCCACTGAAACATAGCAGAACAGTGGGTTTTGTAAGGTGGGTACAAGGACGTTAGGTTAGTATTTTTTGGTAAGGGTTAGAACAAAAGGGACTTAAATATATATATATATATAAATATATATTTATATATATTTTTATAAATTATAAATTATAAAAAAAATATATATTTTTAAGACAGGGTTTCACCATGTTGGTCAGGCTGGTCTTGAACTCCCGACCTCAGGTGATCCACCCGCCTTGGCCTCCAAAGTGCTTGGATTACAGGCGTGAGGCACCGCGCCCGGCCGGGACTTCTTTATTACACTGGAATCCCCTGTTCTCAGAAGGAAAAAAACTGGTTTGCTTTGGGATCTGTCTGCTGCCTCGTAGTTTCAGTTTGATTATGCTGCATTTGTCACGCGTGATGACATTTTAGTTTCGTCTGGTCTGTTGTGGCCTAGTGCACAAGCTCAGTTCAATACAATGGCATCCGACAATTTTGTTTAAAAGTTCTCTGCTCTTTTGGTCTGGTTCTCTCTCAGGTGAGAGTGTGACCAAAACTTTAGGTTTTGGCACTACTGTCAGTTAACATCATTTTGAGTTTCTGGTCTCAATATGTCATTCATAGGTGATGATGTCCTCATGGTCATGCATTTCTTTGAGTTTTTGTCATTCGAGCTGAAGTGAGACCATTTGATATTTTACAGAAGGCTATATGAAAACATTTCAAACTTCTGAGATGTGCCAGGGAGACTAGAGTTATCACTATGAGGAAGATAATACTAAGAGTTTGGAGTATGCTTTTTAGCCAGGGCTTCCATAAACCAAACCAACTAAAATCAAATAGAGCAAAGAATGAACTAGAAAAAAATCTACTAGTTTCAACAAAGAAGCCCATTAGTTCCCTACAGCAAAATCTCTATAATGCCCCACGTATTTATACATGTACAACAAGAAGTGTCAGCAACTCTATAGATTATTCTGTGTTATACCAGTAAGCATTCAGAGCAATTGTATTATTTAGCATCACTTTAGCAAGATAATTTTTAAAAGATAATTTTGAACTCACAGCATTTGCAGTAGAATCTGATATAAAGCCTTTTATGAGGGACAAATTTCTATTCATTGTCTCATTTATTCCAAACCACAGATAAAGGAAGCTAACAAACTATTCTCATCTTGAAAAGTGAAGGCCTCCTGGCAATATTCTCTTTAACCTAGAATGTAGGTTAACAGAAATGGACGAATGTTCTGTTTCTGACTGATGACGAACTAACAAATGCACCATTAAATTGCTCACCCAAACTTGCTTTTCATTTTCTATTCATCAAAGTATAAGGTTTCCCATATATAAGATTGGCTGTGAAATCCTCCACAAATAACAGTATGCCCCATGGGTGCACCCAAGACCTCTTTTCTAGTTCTATTGTTCATAGGGGCATAAAGAAGGGAAAAATTAAGACAGGAAAGAGGCTCGTGATAGCAGAGAAGTTTTGCTTTGTGATCTTAGGAAAGCTGTCCACATCTAGAATGCTATGTGCTTCTGGGGACAAACTCCCCTAGTAAGCTTTACCTCAAAGTCTCCACTGGGTGTCCAGTTCCAAGCGTCTGGAAGGGCCCTTCTGGGCTATGATATTATGGAACCAAGTTTCAGGGTCCTGAAGTGTTGCTGCAGTGTAGGTGGAAAGTGCAGTCTTTCTCTGATGTTTCCAGAAGACTCAGTCTCTGGGTTCTAGGTTTTGAGGGGTTTACTTGTCCTCATTTGGTAGATCATGAAAAGCTTTCTTTGCCTGGTGAAAATACACTTTGGCATAATGCATTAAAGCCTTGCATCATTTACTCATATCAGAATTTAGAAGCAGAAGATACATGAGGTTTTATTGTTAGGCGCATAGGCCTTCCAGTGACTATTTCATAAGGGGTCAACTATGTTTTCCACTGGAAGTGGATCTCATTGTCATCAGTCTGCATTACCTTTGATCAGGAAATCTAGTCAATTCAGTTAGTTTTGCCTAATACTATTTATCTGCATTACCTTATTCAATGATTTTACAACTTGCCAGTGAAATGAGTATTTTTATTGCTGGAGATTTCTCCAGTAATGCACCATAAAAGAAACATATTTCCTAATAACGTTTTAGCTACTGTTACAGCATCAGTATTCTTGCATGGGAAAGGTTTTATACAACCAGAAAACATGCATTGAAAATGACAACTGAATGAAAGCCCCCCATTAAATGTTAAAATGCTACTACCAGGTAGCAGAAATGTACCTGAAGTTTTGATTGTATTTCCAGGATTATGGGTTTGACAAATCAAACATTGGTCATAAAACATTTTAGCAATTTAGAACAGACATCACACCAACATGTGTGTGTATATATATATGTGTGTATATATATATATATACACACATATACTTTTTTTTTTCCTATTTGGATCATTGTATTGCTTCCATGATAAGTTCAGGAAAGGCACAGCTTTCAGTAATGGAAGCTTTAACCAAAAAGGACCAGATGGCCATCCAGGCTCTCCGTTAACCCATGCTTAACATTGAATTTGTAGCCTTTTAAATAGTAGTTTTATTTTTTCAATTCAGGTGCATAGGTAATTGTACCTGAACTGGAGAAACAAACTGGTATTTAAGAGGATATAAATGTAAGAACTCAATCTAATAATTGGTTTGTCATAGGTAATTTGAGTTAGACCAAGGAGCTCTCTTGAACTGCAAATCACATTTTAGTATTGGCTGATTTAGCATGAAAATCTGGCAGAGTATTTCTTTGGTATTAATTCTTGTCCTGCTGGGTTTGCAGTTTTATAATCCAATCAATTTCTTCATTAGAATTCTGGGAATTTTTACCCAATCCAAATGATATGATTCTAAAGTTACCCAAAACCTGTATTCCAGAATGGTTGTCAAGGGTCTTTCCATGAACCTCCTTGAAGATACAATATTTTAGGATTATACTTGCTTATAAGCTTTCAGGAAATGCATTAGAATCAAGCAACTGGCCAGGTGTGGTGGTTCATGCCTGTAATCCCCACACTTTGGGAGGCTGAGGCGGGCACATCACCTGAGGTCAGGAGTTTGAGACTAGTCTGGTCAATGTGGTGAAACCCAGTCTCTACTAAAAATACAAAAATTAGCCAGGGGTGGTGGCAGGTGCCTGTAATCATACCTACTCAGGAGGCTGAGGCAGGAAAATCGCTTGAACCCGGGAGACAGAGGTTGCAGTGAGCTGAGATCGCACCACTGCCCTCCAACCTGAGTGACAGAGCAAAACTCTGTCTCAGACAAACAAAGAATTAAACAATTAACTATGGAAATGACTTAAAATGGTCATGTTAAAGATACAATTTATGAGAAAATTTTATTTCTGTGGCCTATAATAATTTAACATAATAACCATAATTATGACTGATAACATACCAAGACATATCAGAATTTTAGGAACCTCATACAATTTTGGAATATATATTGATAACATATTCACAAAATATAACTCGAAAGTTAAACATCATTTCTCATTTGACAATGCTTTCCATGCAATTTAACATATCAAATAAATCTGTTAATTATCTCCCTTAAGGAGGTTTTAAGGGTCTTCTGCAACATCCCAAAGTTAGTTTTCAGTCAAAAGATTTAATTTTAAATTTGATTTTAGAAAGCTTGTTAAATATGTCAAAGGTTTAAAACAATCAAAACAGGATCAAAGATGACTGTAAAATAATAGTGATGCGTAAATATAAATGTGATATAAAATAATAGTGATGCGGAAATGACAATTTAAAGTTGTTGTTTTTTTTTTTTTTTTTTTTTTGAGATGGAGTCTCACCCTGTTGCCCAGGCTGGAATGCAGTTGTGTGATCTTCGATCTTGGCTGGGATTACAGGCACCCGCCACCACGCTCCAGCTAATTTTTTATTTTTAGTAGAGATGGGGTTTCACCATGTTGGCCAGGCTGGTCTTGAACTCCTGACCTCATGATCCTCCCACCTCAGCCTCCCAAGTGTTGGGATTACAGGAGTGAGCCACCGTGCCTGACCAAAGTTTTTAAAAAGCAATACTCTGGTTTCTCTTCAGATCATGTAAGTGTTTAGCTTTTTAAAGTTTTTAAAAAGCAAAAATCTTTATTCTTTGATAGAGAGGAAACTCAGTTTTCCAAACAATCAAGAGATCTAAAACAGACAGCATGAAACAGAATCTCTCTTCTTCCTTTTTTCTTTTTTGTGCACTTTACTCAAAAGGTAAACAAAAATATTTTACTAGCTCTTATTAACAGTACATGAAATTCTTGTTCAAAATATAAAACCAAATCTTACTTTTGTATCAGTGTGTTATCAATACTAATGCTAACTTTAGCAATCTTATAAACAAATCCATTCAGTCTCCGCTTTTTACCACACAAGATTTCAGTAAAGCTTTTATGACTTTTTTTTTTACAAAATTTCATTCTATTCTTTTTCTTTTCAACTTTCTATATTAATTTAATTTTATCTATATCATTTTTATTCCTTTATTTTGAAACAAACTTTAAATAACTTCTAATTCAGACAAAATTATTTGTTTTTCAACAAGTACATATTTTTATGCCTTTACAATGTTCCTCACCAAAAACATATATTGCTTTTCTTTATACACTCTGTATACAAAATTATTTCTCTAGTAAACAACTTAAATCTAGTAGTTTTTTTTTTTTTTTTTTTTTTTTTGAGATAGAGTCTCACTCTGTCACCCAGACTGGAGTGCAGTGGCGCAATCTCAGCTCACTGCAACCTCTGTCTCACATGTTCAAGTGATTCTCCTGCCTCAGCCTTTTGAGTAGCTGGGATTACAGGCACGTGCCAGCATGCCTGGCTAATTTTTTGTATTTTTAGTGGAGACGGGGTTTTACCATGTTGGCCTGGCTGGTCTCAAACTCCTGACCTCAGGTGATCCTCCCATATCGGCCTCCCAAAGTGCTGGGATTATAGGCATGAGCTATCATGCCAGGCCAATCTAGTAATTTTAGTTACATTTATTAGCTACAAATTCAACTTAGTAATCCTAATTTCTAGTGAAATTCTAGGAAGTAAGTAATTTTGAACTGTTTCATATCAGTATTTGTAGATTAAAGCCACTTCATAATTTTTAAGAAAGATGTTTCCTACAATTTTTTAGTAACTAATCTAGATATATTTAGCTTTTTTTTACCATATAAAAACAAGATGCAAAGTATATAAACTTAAACATATGTTTAATAATGTTTCAGTATTTTAACTTAGAAATGACTTGACATTTTATGACTACCTATTAGTTGATTTAATACAACATGAGCTTAAGATTTTAAGTTACTGAAAAGAGTTGTGAAACCCTGATACTTGTACCCTCCCTGACATCTTCTCCAGTTGTATGGGTCCCAAGTACTCATGTGGTACCAAAGGATGACCAGGAAGGGTAGGGACCACCTAGATCCTGAATTTACACACTGCCTATAGAGCTCAGGACAGAGGAGAGAGCTGGGAAGAGGACCCCTGGAGGAGTCAACATCTCCCAGAATAGCCAGAAGGAAAAGCTGGACCAGGGAGTAAGGGGCCATACTGGGCTGCACTCTGCCATGCATCTGGCCATCCAAGCACTGGGAAAATGTACCTAGGCCTCAGCATGGCTACTTGTCAAGACTCCAGAATCCAAAGACTCAGAACCAAGCACACAGTAAGATGTGTGCTTCAGGGAAGCCCAGCAACCAGCCCTTACAACTTTAGCTCACAGACAGATCAAGTATCAAAAATATTATAGGAGCAGCAATTTCATAACATTAAAACAGGTGTCAGACACAGCATAAACCTCTCTGACCAGTATATTCAGATAAAGAAGCTTGAATTATATTAAACTGACAATTATGAATTCATTCTTATTTTACTAATAATTTTAAAACCAGCTTTATTTACAAAATATTATCACATAGCATAACACATATAGACATATAGAAATACAGACAGACAGAAGCAGGTCTTTTTTTTTTTTTTTGAGACGGAGTCTTGCTCTGTCACCCAGCTGGAGTGCAGTAGCGCAATCTTGGCACACTGCAACCTCCTGTGTCTGGATTCAAGCGACTCGCTGCCTCAGCCTCCTGAGTAGTGCCACCACGCCTGGCTAATTTTTTGTATTTTAGTAGAAACGGAGTTTCACCATGTTGGCCAGGATGGTCTCAATCTCCTGACCTCGTGATCCGCCCGCCTTGGCTTCCCAAAGTGCTGGGATTACAGGTGTGAGCCACCACGCCCAGCCTTATTTATTTATTTATTTATTTAGAGACAGAGTTTCGCTCTTATTGCCCAAGCTGGAGTGCAATGGTATAATCTTGGCTCACTGCAACCTCTGCCTCCCGGGTTCAAGCGATTCTCCTGCCTCAGCCTCCCAAGTAGCTGGGACTAGAGGCATGCACCACCATGTCCAGCTAATTTCTGTATTTAGTAGAGATGCGTTTTCACCATGTTGGTCAGGCTGGTCTCAAACTCCTGATCTCAGGTGATCCACCGGCTTCGGCCTCCCAAAGTGCTGAGATTACAGGCATGAGCCACCGCACCCGGCAGAAGCAGGTCTTATAACTTTCATAAAGAATTCTCATTTGCTGGCTTTCAAATAATTTTTCTTTTTCCCATTCAGACTACCAATCTTCCAAAGAACTGTTTTATTGCTCTGAGTAATCATCAGCTAGGCAACACCAAATTTGCATTTCTAATAAGATGACTCTCAGGTGAAACAAGGTAGAAAGTTTGTATCTCAAAATCACAGAGCTGGCCTTGGGCCTAAATATTGTACTATCATTTGTCCAAACCAAGGAAAAAGGGTATAAGTAAGGCCCAGTTAACATTACAAGAAAAAGTTAAACGGGAGAGTTCCCTGTCCCCCCTTTGCAGAATGTGTGACAGGGGTGTGGCTCATCTGTTTGGCCACCCATGCTCAAACCCCTTATTGGATTGGGAGCAGATGGGTAGGTGAAGGAGAAGAGGTGAGTGCTTTTGGCTGCCAGCCCCACAGTAGCATCTAGGAGTGGGTGCCTGAAACTCCCAAAGCCCAAGTGAGCATTTTACAGTGCTCTTTTAGCTCTGCCATCTTTGGATAGCTTAAGTGTTAACAAGCTCAATGCCCTCTTGGTACCTGGGTCCTTGTCTGGCATCCAGGAAGAATCAGGTCACACGGACAAATTGAAGGATGGTAAGTGTGGGGGACTTTATTGCTGGGTGGAGGTAGCTCTCAGGAGGATGGATGGGGAGCCAGAGTGGAGATGGAGTGGGAAGATGATCTCCCCTTGGAGTTCAGCTGTTCTGTAGTCAATCTCTCCAACCATCCCCAGCCAAACTCCTCTTGACAGACACTCCTTCTCTGCCATACCACTCTTCTGCTCCTTTGCTCTTCTGCTCATGGAGCTTTGGGTTTGAGGTTTATATGGGTACAGAATGGGAGGGTGTGGTGGGACAAAAGGCAACATTTGGGGATGAAAACAGAAATGCCTCTTCCCATTTAGGGCTGTGGTTTCCAGGCTTGAGGGTGGGGCCTTTCCTGGAGAACTGCCCTCTTCTACCCAGTATTTCCCTGTCTCCTGTCCATATCAAAAGTACCTTAAACAAAAGACTTGTTACATAAATTTTAAATAATGGTAAGAGTTTCTAGTGACTCAGTCCTCCCTCTCTTCTTGGTGTACAGAGGAACACACCCTTAAAAATGAAGACGTTTTCATAGATGTAAATGTTTTTTACTAAGGGTTTCAAAATAGCTAAATGCCATAAAGTTATATTTTGGAGACTGATTTAGTTCAATAGTTAATCTTTTTAATTTAGCTATTGTTTCTTAGCTAAAATTACTGAGTTCAGGGTGGAACTCATTAAGAAGAAAAAGTGCAAAGAACGGATTCTCTACAACTGAACTCAGCACTCAGCATAGATAGCTTTGGAAAAAAAACAAAAAAAGAAGGAAACATACGTCACTTGAAGGCCTACCTTTTAGAAATACTTTATTCAAGATAGCTGTTTTTTTTAGCCTTTAAGGTGGGATAGTAACTAAGCAAAAGGTTACTTGATTTAATTTTTCTTACCAATCAGTTGCAGAAGTCTTTTATTTGCCTCATATAAAGAGTATTTTTAAAAAGGGAATAAAAATATTGAAACCTTTTTAGAAGCTTCTGCACATCAGTAAGACTCCCTGGATGAGACTTATTTGGGAGCCTTCATATTAAATGCACTTCTTAAAGTGCAGTGTTGTTCATTTGGAATGTTCCACAGGGATTTAAAACTATTGATACAGACAGGGGGCAGGGAAATACTGGGTAGAAGAGGGCAGTTGCCCTGCAAAGGCCCCACTCTCAAGCCTGGAAACCTGTGGCCCTAAATGGGAACAGGCATTCCTGTTTTCATGGCCAAATGTTGCCTTTTGGCCTGCTACACCCCCCTATCCTGTATCCATATAAACCCCAAACTTCAGCCTCCAGAAGCTGATGAGCAGAGAAACAGATGAGTGGCAGAGTGGCGAGGCAGAAGAGATAAGGAGCACCTGATCATTGAGAAGAGTTTGGCTGGGGATGGCTGGAGAGGAGATCAGCTGTGGGATGTCCGAACTCCAGGGTAAGATCATCTTTCCACTCCATCCGCTTTCTAGCTCCTCATCTATCCTGCTTAGAGCCACCTCTACCATTCAATAAAATCCCTGCATTCACTATCCTTTTAGTCTGTGTGACATGATTCTTCCTGGATACTGGACAAGGACCTGGGTACCAATAGGGCAGGGTGTAAAAGGCTCTCACCCTGGCTCTCCACTGAGCTGGTTTAACACTTGCCATCTGTGGGTGGCAACTGCTAAAAGAGCATTAATTTTAACACATCCCTAGATGCTACCATGGGGCCGGAGCCCAAAAGTGCTTGCCGTGGCTCCTGTACCTGCCTGTCTGCGTGCTCTTCCTCCTGTAAGGGGTTTGAGTGTGTGGCAGCTGTGCAATGAGCCACACCCCCATTGCAAGTCCTGTAAAGGGCTCAGGGAACTCTCCCATTATATTATCTTTAGTAAGATTTCAACATTTTTATAAGCATTTGCTACTTCCAGGGTCTAATACTTACACATGCAAATGTAGGCATAGTTGGAAGGTACAGTACTAAGTTTTTTAGAAATTAAGAATCCAATTTTTACCTTGAATCTTGGTTTTGGCTCTTGAATCTCCCTGATCAACTTAACCAATGATTTTTTTCCTACCTAAACATCCCAGAGAAAAAAATCAAAGGAGGCAGAACACAAAAATCTCTGCAAATTTCCAAAAGTCAAAGTTTGCACCCCCTGTAGTATTTTGCCATTTACTGCCAGTTTCTGTCTCATCCCATCATATATCCAAGGCCTCTAACTGGATGCAAGCCAGTTACGTTTCAGATCCAGTCTAATCCTAGACTTTGTCCAATTTCTGTGCTAACTTCCTAAGCCAGTTCAGATCAAAAATTTGCTCAAACTAATTTGGATAGCTCAAAACACAAGTCCATGGAACTCTGGAATCCAAGAGAGAAGTTACCCACAATCACCAGTTCCTGCAAGAGAGCAATGAACACAGTGGGCCTGGCCGGTATTTTTCTTGGTGTCTCGGTGCTGCTGGGGGTTGCTAGAAGTACTACTTTGGGTTCCACTTCTAATGCCATCAAACAAAACAAGAAACTTTAGACAAGTTAAATTTAACGGAGTTTAATTGAGTAAAGAATTAATTTCAGATCAGATAGCCCTCCCAAACCAGAATAGATTCAGAGCAACTCAGGCACTGACACATGGTCAGATTTGTGGACAGAAAAAAGAAAATGACACACAGAAAACAGAAGTGAGGTACAGAAACAACTAGATTGGTTACAGCTGGGCATTTGCCTTATTTGAATATGGTTTGAGCAGTTGGCTTCTTTTGATGGGCTGAAATTTGGTGATTAGTATAAGAAAATAGGTTACAGTGTGTTGAAACATCCAGTTAGGTTATTGTTCACTCTGTGTGGAAAAACCTTTAGACTGAACTTAAAATATGTAAGGAGACAGCCTTAGGCTAAGCTTTATTTAACACCTCTGTCTCTATCTTCCTGTTCCTCTGTCTGGTCATTGTAAGGCAGGTATCTTGAGACTAAATATTCATTGGCAGCAAGTAAAGGTAGTGTCCCAGCACCTCACCAGCTCTGTAACTATAGGAAAGTTACCAGTTTAGATAGTATCTCACTCATGTGCCTTGAACCTCAACCCTGCCTTCCCCACAACCACCATCAATGTTCCTCTAGCTTTTGGATGTGGTTGGGGAATACGGAAGTGGCCTAAAGACATACTTGGTTTCAAATCCTGGCTGTTCCGCACTAGCTGTGTGACTCTATCAGCCACACAGCTTCTGTAAGTAATGATCTCGCTTCTGTAAAAATGGATAAAAATGTGGCCTCATGCATCTAAGGATTAATTGCAATAATGTACCTAAAGCTGTTAGCACAGGGCCTGAAACTTGCTAGGTGCTGGTAAGTAGTAGCTAATAATTTTATTATTCATATCGTGTTTATGAATGGGCTATTATGAAACAAATTTATTCAAAAGGCCACGTGGTTCACGAAGAAGATTATTTATAGAGTGCAATTCAATTGCTTCTAGGGCTTACAAGGACAAGAAAGACTGAGTTTTTTTTTTTCTTTTTTTTCTCTGCCATGGTGGCCATAGACTTCTTTTTCTGGCCAGACATTGGGACAAGCATCATGTCGATAAGAAGTGATGTCTGAGACCAAGCCCAGAAAAATTATTTTTCCTAGACAAATGCTTCCTAGGAAAACTTATCTCACCAACCAATGAGCTATATGTTAGAAATGATTTTTCTAGGAAATGATTTCCTATACCTTTCCTAGAAAAATCATTTCCTAGAATAATCATTCCTAATATATAGTTCATTGGCTGGTAAGATAAGTTTTGAAGATAAATAATTTTTTTCCTTGAAGTATCTTCCATCAAGAATTGGAAATAGGTCTCAGACAGTATTCTTTTTCTCAGTGCCTGTGGAGGCAGTTTTAGTTGCAAGAAGCCAACTCATTCAGCTTACCTCAAGCTATGATTCCTAAGGCAGTAAGAGGAAGAGGAGTATGGGTTAGGATTCACAGGGGTGTACACAGTCCTGCCCCTGTGAGCCATGATTATGCCACTGCGCTCCAGTCTGAGCAATGGGAACAAGACCTGACTCAACAAAACCCAAAACAAACAAATGAAACCTTCTATCTGATCTCTTGCTACTTCCCTTGCCTTCTTGCCGTCTGGTCAACAAAACAATCAGGGTATTGCTGTTCAATAAGTCTGCTTTCTTTCAGACTTACGTCTCTCAGAGCAAAACCTAAATCTCTACATGGTCAATGATCAATGTAGTGCCTGCCCCTTGACCTCTCTAACCACATCCTTGACTTCTCTCTTTTTGCTCACTGCGTTCCAGCCACTCTGGCCTTCTGATTGTTCTTCAGACACATAGGAGTCTCTTTCCTTATGGCTTTTCTGCTTCTGTTTTTGCTGTGTGGAGTACTCCCTGTTCAGACACCTACATGGCTTCCTTCCTCTCCTCTTCAAGTCTGTACTCAGAGGTTACCTTCTCCGTGTGGCTTTCCCTGGCCATACCCTTTCCGTCTCCAAGGCATGAATCTCTCCATACCCCTTACCTGCTTTATTTTATTTTATTTTATTTTATACGCATACATACAATCCAAACTGCCCTACATGGAAAGCAAGCCATTTCTGCTGGAATTACTTTTTGATAGGCAAAGAACAGAGTAGCCTTTTTGTGAATTTTGCTTTGGACACACATGCAAACCTTAGCCTCTGGATCAGAACCAACCAAGAACAAAGGCACACACATGCTCTGTCACTCATGTGTTGAGTCTTGGGTGGAATAAAGCAGTTTCTAGCAAAGGCAAGTTTTTCACATTACATAATAACTGTTTACGTCTAAGAGGCACATGTAACCCCCAGAGGCTTCTGTGTGTCTTTTATTTTTTGTATTTTTCCCTGAATACACATATCGTTGTCTCTGAACTAAAAGAGGCTGTTCCCTGTGGGATCTGAGACTAAGGAAGCCTAGAAATTGGGCACTTGGGAATAAATGGGGCCAACCATGATAATAAGTTCTTTGGAGGCAGAGAGGGGTGTCTCTGTCTCTCTCCTAAAAGCAAATAAGGATAGGAAGGGAAAGAGGACACCCTGGGGGATAGATAATTATCTGCAGGATGGTAGATTTTGCTTAAAGAAAGGGAAAATTATTTTATAACTTGATTCCCTGTACCTCAACCAACAGCCACCTCATTTATTTCAAGGCAAAAGTGAGATTCAAAAGCAGTATTTTTAAAAGATTCCTGGTATTTGAATAGGAAGCAGAAAAACGGTTTTCCTATGTTGTTAGTATGAATAATGTGTATTAAGAAAACGAACAATTTTGACCTTTATAATTACTTTAAAAGTAATAAGTGTTTATGCTTAAAAGTTTGGAAAATGCAGTAAAGTATAAAAGAAGTAAAAATCACTCATAATCCCATCACATCTTATTTAGACGTTTGTTTTCAATCTTTGTTCTATTAATATACATACTTTAAAAAAATGCGATTATGTTCTATATCCTGTTTTATAATTTGCTTCTTTCATTTAATTTATCATGTACTGTATATTGACAACATCTTTGTTTTTCTAAATAATTTTTAACAGCCACATCATATTTTAATATATGTGGGTATCAATATTTCCCTATTCCCCATTGTTAGACATTCAGATTTTTTTCTATTGCAATGTGAACATTTGCTTTAATTTAAATAGAAATAAAAACTACATGTCCATTTTTAAATAAAGTTACATTTCTTCTTTTTTAGACTTTTACTCACTAAACATTGAAAATGTCCCTTGGCTGTTGCCTGAAGGCAGGAATCTTTCTTGGCTGTTTTGAAGAGGGTTTTGTAGACAGTTTTCAGGAGGGAGATAGTTGGGGTGGGGTTATTTAGTGGGGCAGGGCATGAGGGTGGTTCTTATTAGCAGTCAGTCATGGAGTTAAATCTTAATGCTTGAGATATTTAGAAGCCAAAATTATGAGTACATGGACTGCAAGGTAAGGGTATGTCTGTGTGCGTATGTGTGTGTGCGCGTTGTGTTTGTAAAGTTGGCAAGTCGGATGGGGTTAGTTGGTGTAAATATGATTTAATCAGAATGAAATTAACATGCTGAGGTTGAAGGTGTGTTAGATCAATCCTTTTTTTTTTTTTTTTTTATGAGACAGTGTATTTCTCTGTTGCCCAGGCTGGAGTGCAGTGGTGCAATCTCAGCTCATTGCAAGCTCTGCCTCCTGAGTTCAAGCAATTCTCCCTTCCTCAGCCTCCCAAGTAGTTGAGATTACAGGCACCCCCCACCATGCCTGGCTAGTTGTTGTATTTTTTTTAATAGAGATGGGGTTTTGCCATGTTGGCCAGGCTGGTCTTGAACTCCTGACCTCAAGTGATCCGCCCACCTTGGCCTCCCAAACTGCTGGGATTACAAGTGTGAGCCACTGCGCCCGGCCTGATAAATCCTATTCTTAATTGAATATGTACAGGTCACTATTTTGCAAGCCAGTATTTTGTTTTCACTTAGCAATTCCCTTCTTTCTCTTTGTCTTCCTCCCACAAATCTCCACGTTCACATTGCAGGTGATGAACATTAAAACTCACAGCGGGAAGCGGACTGGAGCAACTACTTCTCTGTCTAGGCTAAGGTCAGTTTGTCACACTAGGCCCAGAGTTAATTGTCTCTGGATCTGGATCTAAGTGCCAGAAACTTCCTCTTTTCTAAAATATTATTGTTCACTACTTTAGATACCTTCTTTGTTAAACTTTCCCAGGTCTATAGTCTGAATGAATCATTCTTTCATGGGCATGCCCACTTACTTGCAGTTATTCAGAATTCATATTCTTTTGCCTTGTTTCATAAAAAGTGATTTGTTTGTGTCCCCCCTCACTCCCTTGCCTCACCCCCCCCACCCCCGCAGTTGAGTTCAAGATCCTTATCTTCTTCATTGTCATGCTTCTTATGCCTGGCACAGAGCCTGGCTTAGGTTCTTGGCAAATATTTGCAGTGACATCAAACAGAAGAAATAAAACCCCAGGAGATAAGATAAAGCGCTTGGACTGCATATACTTCCTTCACTTTTAATTTCCTTCTGTTTTCTCTTTTCTGCTCACCTGTTTGTTTTTTCCATTCTCCTTATCAATTACTCAGGGTTAGGATATTTAATTTAAAGTTTATTTATTCAGAGTCTTTGCACTCTAAGGGGGAAAGAAACTACAAGAACAGAAACCAATTAAATATGTAACATTAGGTTGATGTATCATGTTAAACCATAACCATATCAACCATAACCAATAATAAATAAAAGAACATAAATAGTCTTTGATTCAAATTTCAGCAGATCAAAGGCTGGTCATTTTCTGTGAGTCAGTCTTTTTTTCTGAATATGTTCACACACCCAGGTTTACAGAAGAACTGAAGGAAAATCTGCTATGTGTGAGGTTAATTCCTGTGTCAGGTGAAAATGCTGTCCTAGTGGATATAGATGTGCTCTTTTGTCTGTGGAGAATTTTGCGGTTAGATTTAATTCAATTTGTTGTTTTATACAGTACTTGAAGCCCAAGGGAAATTTTGCTTGTTTAATAAAGAAACAGCATTTTATATAAATCCCAAGTGACTTGATAAACACACAGTATAAAACATGCCTAATTCTTATGCTTAACTCAATTCAATAAACGTTTATGGGGCATTCATCATATGTGAGATGCTCTACAAGATGGCAGGAGAGCAGGAAGGAGAAAAGATGGCTCCTGCCCTCAGGAAGCTAACGAGTATACTACTCTTACATGTAAATTGCCACCTAAAATACACATCTTGATGAAATAAGGACTAGGTAGTGTTTTCCTGCACAAAATACATACTTTACAAAAGGGGAACCTGAGGTGCTGAGTGGAGAAATGAAGTTAGCCCAGGCTGGATGAGATGGGTAAGTGCTTCTGGTTGGGTTGACTTTTACTACTTTGGCCATGCCAGCCCTTTCTGGCAAACACTCCTATCATGTTTCTCCCAGACTTCACCATACCTCCCACAGGTGGAGGAAGAAGACCTGGAATATGACAACTTTCTTAAAGGTCCAGCTATGCCCTTGAGAACTTACAGAAGGAAGAGAGGCCACAGTTTTCCATCTATTTTGGATTGTAGATACCTCTGAGAATCGAATAAAAACTTTCGGAGCCTGTCTTCAGAAAACTGCAGTAGGTTCCTACAGATAATGCCACGAGCAATTTCTAGACTCCCTGAGGCACACCTGTGGTTATAGCTGAATCTGTCTCTTCCCTTGCACTGACTAACTCTCCTCCTTCTGGGGTACTGCACAAATGAACTAAATAGCTCCTGAAAGCAAGTAAAGGGACTCACGAAACAGATCCAAATGCTCATGCTCAACCAGTCAGAAAGGAAGCAAATAAGGAATAAAAAGTAATCACTCTCTATCTCTAGCTTGATGTAGAAATAAGTAATTTTTTAAATAGAGAAAGTTGAAAATTTTAATTATTACAACATTAAAAAATCTACAATGATAGCAGAATCTCTGCAAATAATGTAAAATAAAAATACGCAATGTCAACAGGAGGTTTTTGTTTGAAATATGATGACTTTTCACATGGTGGATAGATTCAGGAATTTTTAGGGACAATGGAAAGTAGTATGAATAATGTGCATTGTGAAAACAAAGACTTATTTGTGATAAAGGATAGGAACTTTGGTTATTCTATTATTCTTTTCCCTTGTGTTATTCTTTCTTTCCTTTCCCAGTCATCCTTGCTTTTCCTTTCTACATTTGAGCTCAAGTTACTGATACAGGAAATACTAAAGACTTATTAAGCTATCAAAAAGAAGTAACTTTATCAAATGTCAAGCAAAGGTGATTGGGGAAAAAAATCCCCCCAAGCAAAACAGTAGTTTGAAAATGTAATCTTTTAGAAAATAGCAAAGACCTTTAAGAAAATAAGCTGATTATTTTGGTTCAAATTTGAGTCATTAAATATATATAGCTATAAACCCAAACTCAACCATTGTCTGTGTAAACTTTTCTTCCATACCAAGTAGAAAGAGCCTTCATCAGAAATGCTTAATAAAGAGTTTTGTTTAGCTTTTTAAATGCTGAATTTTGACCTTATGTTGATTTTCTAATTTTCATTTTCTTAGCTCTCCAAAACCAAGGTTATGAGTACAGAGAATCACCATAGGACAAGTTTGAAAATCTTCCACATTTAAGACCTTATATAGAGATAGCATTGGAGATAATTTCTATGGACATATTCTCTTACACTGAATTGGTATACCTGGCAGAACTGTAGCAGTATTTTCATCTGAGTTCTAATTTGTATATCACAATTCAAACAGAAAGATGCAATCACCTAGAGAACTTTTATGCTGAGGCCAGGGCCGTACTTTGAGCATAAGCGGAACATTTATGTGCTCAAAGCTGCCACAGTAATTACAAAAGAAGCACTGCACTCTAAGGGGCTGCTGGGAGAAAATAAGGCTGGGAAGGGTAAGTTACTGGACTAACTCCGCAGAAGAACATAGATGTGGCAGAGACTGGTGATTCTCTCTTTTCCTTTTAAAAATAGAATCTTGCATGTTTTAATTGGATACATAGCCACCTATGTAGAAACTGTATTTCCTAGATTTCCTTGCTCTGGGCATGGCCATAGAATGCAAATGGAAGTACCATGTATAAGGTAATCAAATATGTTAAATTTATAAATGCAGGTTAAAATATCTAGAGGATCTAATTAAATTAGTTCATAATTGGGACCAATCATTAATCAAAGACCTCTTAAAATCATGTTTAAACTTTGCCATATTTGTAAAATAATATGGCTTATAAAAAATACCTAAAAAACACCTAGGGTTTTGAGTTTTGAATATATTTATTATCAAATAATAAATTTAGTATTAAGTTACTGATTAAAATGTAATTTGTATTCAGGGCTGCAAGGCTGTTTTGGTTATCCTACACTGTTAACACTTCAGATTTTCAACTAGGCATGAAAAATGAGATGTGACCTTCCAATAGGTCTGAATTACTGGTTAATTTACTGATGCCTACACTTTTATATACTCTATTCATCAAATCCCCAGGCAGATGACAGCTACCTGAGACAAGAGATAATAATAAATTGTTCTTTACAAGAACAATGGAAACTGTATACAGTGTCAATTGACTCATCGTTTTTTGCTGTTGCTGTTCCTGGAGAACAAGCGGGGGCTTTTCAGTTCAGCGATCACAGCTGCCTATCTCTGAGGTCTTTAATAATTTCAGACTGATCATGGATACCACATTTTTTGATTAACTGACCTTTAGTGAAAAGAGAGACAAATGAATGAAAATGAATATTCTTGGCAGTTAACAAATCTGTTTTAGGCATTGCTTTCTTCATATATGTGAGAAAAAATATTGATCAAAATGCACAAATAAATCATGAAGGAATAAAAGTATTTCTTAGTGCCATGCTGTCTTTTTTTGGGAGCATGAGCTGGTAGCTTATCTCACCCTAATACTTAATATTCAACTAGATTTTAGGGAGTTTCCATTTTCCCTACCACTTCACCACTTAGGTAGAGTTTCCACCAGCCTTTCAGAATATTGAAGCCATCAGAGTGTACCAAGTTTGATTCTGGGAGGCCAAAGTAGTGTGGCAGGATGGGCCTGGGCTTCACCCAGCCACCAGTTGGTAAAAGTGCTGGCTTAGGTGTCAGGAGAAGTGAACTTGAGTCCCGGATCTTCCATTTGCTAGCTGGGTCAGTTTAGTCAAGTCATCTGAGCAATTTGAGCCTGAGTTTCCTCATTTAGAAGAGCTTTTGTAAGAATCATATGACTTGATGTGTAGGAAAGTGTTTTGCAAACTAAAGAGTGACATCTAACAGGTTGCAGTATACTGAATAAAGTCCAGAAGAGCATGATCCATAAGTGGAAATTTTTAAAATGGAGTACAGTACATTTAAATTTTTAAATGGAATACAGTACATGAATACAATATATTTAGGTGTGACCTTTACATTTCTAAAGAAGACTTGTAATAGGGCAAAGATAAATTTTGGCTGAATGAGAAAGTCTTTTTAAAAGTCCAAACTGAAGCCTGGGGTGATCAGGTCCCAAAGACTGAAAAAATTCTGAAATATCCAGTTGCCTTCTTATGCAGATAGAGAGTATTCTAGAATATTGTAATTGATGTCACCAAGATGGATGACTATTTGGTAATGACTATTTCCAGGCTACACTTTCACCTTAAGTTCAGATTTTTTTTTTCAAGTATCTGTTGGGCATCTTCCCTGAAGGCCCCACAGGCACTACTGTCTTCATCTTCTAAGCCTTCTTCTGATTTCTCCCCTTTTACCCATGACCACATTTGTCTATGCTCCTGAACAAAACCACTAGAGTTGTTCCTCTAGTCTGTATGTATGCTGGCTGCTGGCTCCACTAGAACTAAAACCTACGATAAACCCCCAGAAAATGTACAAGGACAATAGCAAATCAGTTGTGCTGTCAGAGACCAGAAACCTGGGAACCACCCTGCACTGCATTCATTCTACCACCCCACATCCATCCCATCAATCACCAAATCACACTGACTTTATTTAGAGGAAAGACTATCTATATATATTCTAGCTGAATTCTCATCACAAAACTGTAAATAATGTATTAACATCTCCATTGTATAAGGGATAACTCTTATGCTCACAGATATTAAACAACCTCCACACAAGTAGTAGGTATCAGAACTGGGATTGTTCCAACTCTAAATTCTGGATATTATTTACAGCTCTATCTCCTACACTGAAAATAGGCTTCTCCTGGTAGGCTCTCAGTAGGGTTAATCTTCATATTCTCAGCTATAATGTTCTAGTACTCAGTGCTCAATAAAAGTGCCATATGGGTAAGTTTCTGTGCTGTCCTGGCAACAGTTTCTTGGTTTGATGCTGAGCTCCTGTAGAGCAGGGACCTGACGTTATTTATCTTTGTTTCCCTAAGTTCTAGAAATTGGCTAACTTATACATAGCAGGCACTCAAAAAACATTTGATAGATCTACTTAAAATATTAGCACATTACCTTCATAGTCTGAGTCTTTAGAATACATGCTGTTTTCTTCTGGCTTTTCCAAGCCCCAAGACCAGAGTGGAACTAGTTTAAAAAACTAAGTTTTGCCTCAGCATCTAAAAAGGATAGAACAACACTGAAAAAAAGAAGCTGCTGAGAAGATTGATGACTCACACCTGCGCAGCTCTTTTTTGTTTAAAAAGATACTCTTACAATATGGAAGAAAATCTTTAGGATCTAGGGCTAGGGGAAAGGTTTTTGTTTGTTTGTTGTTTTGAGACAGAGTCTCGCTCTGTCGCCTTGGCTGGAGTATGGTGGTGCAATCTTGGCTCACTGCAACCTACACCTCTCAAATTCAAAGGATTCTCCTGCCTCAGTTACCCAGGTAGCTGAGATTACATCTGCACACCAGGCCTGGCTGAATTTTTGTATTTTTAGTAGAGACAGGGTTTCACCATGTTGACCAGGCTGGTTTTGAACTGCTGACCTCAAGTGATCTGCCTGTCTTAACCTCCCAAAATGCTAGAATTACAGGGATTACAGGCATGAACCAATGGTCCCAGCCTAGGGAAATTTTTTTTAGCCTTGACATCCAAAGCAAAATCCAAAAAAGGAAAATTGCTAGATTAGGCCTCCTCAAAATTCAAAACTTTCGCTCTGCAAAAGATCTTGTGAAGATAAAAGAAAAGCTACAGGCTATAGACTAGGCAAAAATATTTCAAACCACATATTCAGCAAAGGACTAATATCTAGAATATATAAAGGACTCTCAATACTTTACAGTAGACATCCAAACAATCCAATTAGAAATGGGCAGAAGACATGAAGAGACATTTCACAAGAGGATATGCAAATGAGCACATGTAAAGCTGTTCAATATTATTCTCATTAGGAAAACGCACATTAAAACCACAAAGAAATATTATACAATTATCAGAACAGCTAAAATAAAGACATAGTCATAATACCAAATTCTGGGGAATATGTAGAGAAACTTGAGCCCTCAAACATTTTCAGTAGGAATGGAAAGTGAACAGCCACACTGGAAAAGAATATGGCAGTTTCTTTCAGAACTAAACATACTTAACATATGATGCAGCAATTACTGTTTTAGATATTTATCTCAGAAAAATAAAAACTAATATTCACAAAAAAACCTGTATGTGAATGTTGATAGCAGCTTTATGCATAATAGCCAAACACTGGAAACAGCTTCTCAAATGTCCTTCAGTGAGCAAATGATTAAATAACCTGTAGTACAGGGGTCCCCAACCCCTAGGCTGTGGACGGGTACAGGTCAGCGGTCTGTTAGGAACTGGGTCACACAACAGGAAGTAAAGGGCAGGCAAGCAAGCATTACCACCTGAGCTCCGCCTCCTATCAGATCAGTAGCAGCATTAGATTCTCAGAGGAGTGCAAACCCTATTGTGAACTGCACTTGCAAGGATCAAGGTTGCGTGCTTCTTATGAAAATCTAATGCCTGAAGATCTGAGGTGGAATATTTTCATCCCCAAACCATACCCCCTACCTTGTCCATAGAAATATTGTCTTCCATGAAACTGGTACCTGGTGCCAAAAAGGCTAGAGACTGCTGCTGTAGTACATCTATAGTATATGTACATCTATGCCATCTATGGTGTATGTACATCTATACCATAGATGTACTATAGCAGCAGTTCTCAACCTCTGTTGTAATAAAAAGCAACTATTGATACAGGAAGTTGGATAAATCTCAACAGAATTATGCCGAGTGAAAAAAGTCAATACCAAAAGATTATATACTGCGAGGTTTCATTTATACTGCATTCTTGAAGTGGCAAACTTTTAGAGATGGAGAACGGGTTTGTGGTTGGCGGAGATGGGATGGGAGGTAGGTAGTGGTGGCTAAGAAAGTAGAATGAGGGATCCTTATAATGGACCTGTTCTGTGTTTTGATGGTGGTAGTAGTCACATAGATCTACATATGGGATAAAATTGCATAAAATTAAATACACATGCAAACAGATGAATAAAAATGGCTGAAATCTGAGGAAGTTTGGTCAATGATATCAATGCCAATTTCCTGGTTGTAACACTATTCTATAATTTTTCAAGATATTGCCATTGGGGGAAAACTGAATAAAGGCTACATTGAATTCCTCTGTATTGTATGTTACATCTTCATTCAAATTTCCAATGATCTCAAAATAAAAAGTTTAAAAAATTGTCTGAAATTAGATAGAATGACATTATACTTTATTTTATAGTAAAAGAGGGTAAGAGTAAGGCTCAGATAAGTTAAATATCTTGCCTAAGATTACTCAAATACAGAGTGTAGAAAATGAATCTGAACTCAGGTTTCTCTGACTCTAAATTTGTGTCTCTCTTTTTTCATTATCCATGGATGCTCCCAATCAAAATGGACACATTAGCATAGATTGTTAGTTTTGTTAATAGTAAGATTTAGTTCTTTAAGGAAAAGAGATGGGATGCAAAGCAGGTAAGAGGTAGGACAATCCTGGGAAGTTGCTGGTGAATAAAATAAGGAACAACATCAAATATCATTATCATTGCTTACTTCAGTCTTGTGCCCATGACAAGCTCCGTTAAGCACTCATTTTGGAACCCAGAATCTTTGAAGGGTGGAAGATGGTGTACCATGTGGCCTTTGGCCTCCCAAGCTGGAGTTAAAACTGAGAAGTTTAAAGAAAGACCTTTTCTGCAATTTGCTAAGCATTTTGGACTAGGTAGTTGTCCAGAGAATTCTGGGGTTCTTTAGAATAAAATCGCAGGACCATTTTTTGTGTCTTCTGGAGACGTAAGTGCTTTCCTGGGTGTTCTGGCAATGTGTGTACTGTTTTTATTAGTTAATGCTCCACCCCATCAAAGTTTTGATAACCAAGAAGAGATTCCTGTAATTCCATGTTCCTGTAATTGCTTAATACATATTTGCTGCCTGATTTACAAAGCCATTTTAATCTATCCTGAATATTAAGTAGAAGTCAAGCTGGAATCATTATTCACCAGGTCAATATTTCTACAAACTTCTTCTCAAGGTCTAGGGCTGGCTCTCCTCCTGGAGTTGGGTTTCATAATATGGAAGGTTGCTCTTTAGATCAAAATGCATCTTATCTCTGGAACTCTCAGGTACAATACAGTATAATGAATCTTCCACTTGCAATCCTTTGACGATTGATGCAAATTGTGTGTAGTGAGTAGTGTGGAACAGAGAAGAATGTGATCTTATTTTCTTTGAGCATGAAACATTGGCTAGTATCCAACTTAAGGTAAATATCAAATATAAATCTGCATTCCCAACACACACACACACACACGCACACACACACACACATGCATACATGCATACACTCCATCTGTACTATGAATGACTTAGGTGAAACATGCTTGCTCTTGAGCAGGAATATTATAAAAATTCTGCTGTGTCCATAAAAGATAGATAGTGGAATTTTCTTTAGTTGGTCAATAAAAAGGACTTGCTAAGTAATGTTAGTGAGTAAACAGTCATGTGAGATTGGGTATATCAAGAACTTTAAACAAACTCTGAGTGAAGCATTTGTAATGCTAGCCAACCTGGGCATTGTGGATAGACATTGACAGACTGAATAAAAAGATGTCCTGATTTGAAGTTATTTGCAATAGAGGGTTTCGAAAATTCTGGGAAGAAAACCTGTACTTTCCCTGTACTTTTATTAACAGTTCCATTTGTTTGGAAGAAAAGTTTATAGTGCCTGAAGCTATGACACATGAGCTATGGCAGATAAAGAGATAAAGTGATTTTTCTACTCAAATGATAGAAATATTCTCAAATTGGAGGTAATGGAGGAGAACCACGCACACTTCAGGGAAAAGGACTGAAAGTTAGTGGAGGTGGTGCAGGCATCGCAGCCTCATGCTGAGCATTGGAGAGCTGCAGCCCTTTGCTTTCTTAGAGGAATGGCAAATGCTACTTTACTAAACTTACCCAGTAGGAACTTGGATGAGATAAGAACCTGAGGCTTTGTGGAATCCCAAAGTGGGACTAGCTCAAACACTGCTTAACAAGGTGTACAGTAAAGCAAAGCCTCTCATCCAAGCCATATGGGACCTGAAGAGTCTGTGAGCAAAATGTCAGCATAGATAATATCACGGATTTGGAAACCTGACAAATTTGGTAGCCTGCCATAAGGCTTTTCTCTCATTGAATAAAACTTTAGCTGACCTCATGTTACCTTTCAGAAAATGTTTGTTCTGAATTTGCAGAAAAGCATCTCAAATATTTACATTTTAGACTTTGTTTTCTTCATCACAGTATACTATTTATCTCCATTGGTTTAGCAAGACAGTATTTGTCACAGTCTGTATTGGATGGAAGCTACTTTCCTTTTAATTCCATTACTCTTAATGTCAGTATTTAAGGCAAATATTTATCTCCCTTAGACAAATAATTCAGTTGTTTTTGTTCTGAGTAAATTATGAGGTTTTGGTTTCTGGTGTTTTCTGTCTCCAAAAGGTTGATAAATACATAAATTCTTGAAATAGCTTACATGTCAATGTGCAGAAGGGTAAAAGAAAGCCATCCTAAGGTTTAAAATCTGCTGTAAACAAATTTCAAAGGATGTCACCTTCTTCAGGTCAAATTCTGACATGTGATAGCAGAATCTGATAGCTAGAGTATCTAGCAAGTATCCTTGCTATTCCTGTGTGAATAATTCCTAGTCCATAAAGGTCTATAAAGTACGTCAAATCTCTTTTAGTTGCAAGGGTCAGAAAACCCACTTGAACTTGTTTAGGCATTAACTGAGACCTTTGACTAAACTATAGGGAGGGTAGAAGTGGGACTGGCTTCAGGAATAAAGAGACTAAAGAGTTGAATGCAAGCAGGACTTGTCTAATACATTTGAGGAATGGCCACTGACAACTTTCAGACTTACTTCTTCAAGCTTGTCCAACAAAAAAGGTAAGGCTGTCCTTTCTTTCTCTCCTTTTATTCTTTTATTTCCATTTATTCCTCTTTTTTCTTCCTTCCTTTCACTTCTTTCCTTTTTTCCCTCTCCTCTTATCCTTTTTGATAACTGCAATTACATCAAGTAATTTGGAATCTGGTTGTACAATTCAAGGTTGATAATTATTTTCTCTCATCTTTCTGAGGATCTCGTTCTGTAGTCTTTGGGCATCTGTTGTGGCTGTTGAGAAGTGAATTGTATGCCTAATTGTCATTTTTTTTGTAGGTATTTTTTTCTCACCTTATTTTTAATGATCTTCATTTCTCTTTGGCATTTTGTATGTCTGGTGTGAATTTGGCTTTACTTATTATACTCAGATCTCTTAGTTATTGATTCTGATACTTCATGACTTCTATAATTCTGGGAATTATCAACTAATGTCCCTTTAAACACTTTTATGTTCACATTCTATTTATTCTTTTTTGATAGACTCTCTTTTAAAGTTATTCTTTTTTACTTTATCCTCCAAGCTTTTGAATTTATCTTTCTTACTTTCCATCTTTTTTATCTTGCTATATTGTTTTAGTTTAGCTTTTCAGGTATGTCTTCCAATTCACTATTTTTCTCTTCAGCTTGTCTAGTCTGCTCTGTAACTTACTCTATGAGAATGGCTATATTGTTCATTTCTTAAAAGATTTTACTTTACAAATCTGTTATTTTTTATAATATCCTGGTCTTTTTATGTTCTATTTCATTTTATATTTTTAATTATTTTAAGCCTACATATTTTATAGTCTCAGTCTAATAATAATAATAATTTTTTTTTTTTTGGTGAGTTGTCTTTCCCTCCTTTCATTTGGATTGAGAAAATTCTTGTGACCTTGGTTAAAGGAAGTTTGTTCAGCAAAATTTTTCATTTACTTTTGGGCACCAGGGTATGGGGAAGTAGGTGGCTCACACGCCTTCCTGGGAAGGCAGCAGGAAGCATGGCCATAGGTGAGCTGAGGCTCTATGCCTCTGGTGTGTTCTCTATTGTTCCATTGGTTTTCACTTACAAATTCACAGATAAAATTAAGAATCTCCAGATGGTGACACTATCACTGTGCCTCCTCAGCCTTCATATGGGAATGGAACCAGCCCTGGACTCATCAGGCTAATTATCTGGGGCATTGTCTCTCATGCAAAAGGCAGAGCAAAGATTTGCAACCACAGCAAATGGACACCAGCCTGTCACCCCATTCAGGAGTTTAATGAAGAAATGTATGACAATGCAGCCTGGCTTGGAGACTAATTTTTAGTCAGCAACTCATTATGAAAGTGATACACCCAAGGTTATGTGAATTTAAATGAGAAAGCTCAATACACTTTCATAATGAGATGTTCTAGTCACAACAAGTGTATTTCCCTCAAAGGTTGGATTCTCATGTCAGAGTAATTTCTACAATTTCTGATTTGGAGATGGTATTCCAGGAACCATCACAGCTTATATTAGCTTCATTTTCTTTTTCTTGCTTCATAAATTGCTTACATTGTCAGGCATAGGGAAAGTCTGCCAACCCTGGCTGAATGACCCATACAAGAAATATTCAGACACAGGTATCCAATGAAAGAGCGGCTAGGGGACTGCCGGCAGAGTGAACAGTCTCAGTAAGCTGGAGCTGCTTGTTTTTTATTCATTACAGACATAATGCCAAAAGCCTGGAGCCAACACAATCTGTGGATAACTAACATTGTCGTTCTCCCTTGCAGGAAGCAGTCCTGCAAGTGGAGGCATGGATGATCAAAGGTCAGTTTCTGGAAAACATAAGTAAACAAGCCTATTTAGATAAATTCCCCTATATTTCCTTGCACCTGCTTCTTGCCCTCTGCCTTAGGGTGAGCGAACAGCTGTCTTTAGCTTATTCTCCCCTGAAGGTATGCAGGCCTTCTGACCTTTCTGAAGGCCTACTTCTTTCCCTATAACTTCTCCTGTCATTCTGACAGATCCCCCACAAAAGCATTTTTTGTTTGTTTGTTTGTTTGACTCACTCTACAGTGATTTAATGAGAGAAACAGATGATTAGGAATCTCTAATCCCAAATCCCAGATATTAGCTTTAAATATGCAACTAAAATAAAATTGGAGTCCTTATTCTCTCTTCTGTCTCCCTCTCTTTCTTTGTCTGACTTAAAGGTAATTGAACAGTTACCCAAAAACAATGACACAAAAAAGGAAAAGGAAATTAACAACTGACAATTAAGAATGTAAATTTTTTAAAATTTTCTTTCTTGTAAAAATATAACACAAAATATTTTCACTAGAATAAGGAAATTCAGATGTATATAATCTAGAAAGTGAAAGTCCTTTATCACTGCTCCATTTCCCTATCTTATTCTTTTCTTCAGGGGTAACCAGTATTAAGAGTTCAGCTGGGCACGGTGGCTCATGCCTGTAATCCCAGCACTTTGGGAGGCCAAGGTGGGCGGTTCATCTGAGGTCAGGAGTTTGGGACCAGCCTGACCACCAGGCAGAAACCCCATCTCTACTAAAAATACAAAATTAGCTGGGCATGGGGGTACATGCCTGTAATCCCAGCTATTCGGGAGGCTGAGTCAGGTGAATCACTTGAACACGGGAGGTAGAGGTTGTGGCAAGCTGAGATCGTACCACTGCACTCCAGCCTGACCAAAAAAAAAGAGTTGAATGCACAGTTTTTCCAGATATTTCTCTATGCATTTACATAGGTATATGGTAGGTAGGAATGTATACCAGAGGGAGAAATCAGGAAGGAAATTTATAATGAGCTTTTCATTGTGTGGAAGGAGTGCAGCATCAAATTTAGTTAGTATAGGTAAAATCAACAAGACATTGCAAGAGACTTAAGGGGAGAAAACAACCAAGGAATGGTTTGAACTATTTTAAGTGCAAGTATTGGGACAGACAAAAGCAAGGAAGGTATTTGGCCAACTAGATTATGGCTCTTGGTAAAAGCAGCAATCTCATAATCCATTCTCCATTACTCCAGCTACATACCATACACCCAGTGTACAGTGACGACATTCTAGTCAGATAAACCACATACAAATGTCATGGATGGTAATTGAATGTGGGGGTGGCTACAGACTCCAGTTAGGTTTACTTTGGTAACAGAGTTTTTCACTCTATTTCTATCCTTATGCGTAGATGGTGTGGGGAGAAGTTTGGTAGGGGTTTGTGCCATACACACAAAAAAAATATCAGGAGGGAAAAGGATAAAATGCATCTAACAGGGTTGACACAGGCCTGTTCTAGCGAGCTTTTGGACACTGCAGACTTTCTCCCCTGACTGGCAGAGCTGGCAGTAAGTCATACATCAGGTAGTTGTTTGTCTCTATCTTAAGCACTGATCTATGATTCTATGATTCATAAAAATCTAGAAGTTAGAAAGCCAGAATTGGGTAAGAGTTGTTCCCTCTTCTGGTGCCCCAGGTAATGATTCAGAGCACTCTAGGGATGTCTGTGTGTGTGTGTATGTGAGTGTGTGTGTGTGAGTGAACTCCTTTTATTTCCTTCCCATTGGGAAAGCTGCTTCTAGGAAGTTTAATTGACTGAAAGGTCTATAGCTTTTCATTCTTCTGTCTTTTCTTTTTCATTTGGTCTGCAATATGGATATGATATCTTGAGCTTCAGCAGCTGCCTTCTGTCAGAAAGTGGCCTTAAAGAAAGAAGCCCTATGGATGGAGTATTCTATCCAGAGATACAAGGAACCTGAGTTCGTGAGGATTTTGGAGCACTCATATCTGTTTTGGACTGCCTATTGTTAATTATCTCTCTCTCTCTCTCTCTCTCTCTCTCTTTTTTTGAGACGAGGGTCTCACTCTGTCGTCTAGGCTGGAGTTCAGTGGTACAATCTCAGTTCACTGCAACCTCCACCTCCTGGGATGGGGTTTCGCCATGTTGACCAGGCTGGTCTGGAACTCCTGACCTCAAGTGATCCAGCTGCATTGGCCTTTCAAAGCGCTGGGATTACAGGCATGAGCCACCATGCCCAGCCTGTTGTTATTGTTCTTTAATACATTTCTTAAATGTTTAATGCACTGTTATTTCAGGTTTCCTGTTATATAGAAGCCAAATTTAACCTTTGTACACCATCTATCTCTTTTTATTTTATGTTCCTTTCTTGTGTGATGTTGGATTAAGGCTTAATGTTATTTTAACTGTATAGTATTTAATTTTCTTTCTCTTAATGATTTTGAAGTTATACACTCTATTTCTTTCCTTATGTTTGAGGTACATGTTAAAACTGTTTTTATCTTCCTGTTTAGAATGAATTCTCACTTTTATCCTTTCAGTGAACAGATCAGGAACCTAATAATTTCTGACTTTTTTCCTCAACACAATTCCCCATGTCAACATAATTTATTACTTTAATATTTGAATAATAGTAAATATTAAGACTCTCCCAGTATTATTATGAAGTTTTATTTTGAAACATCTATTTTATGATATTTTAAGAGCTACAGAATGTTAGAGTTACATAACATATCTTCTCAGTCTATGTTCTTGATCTAACCTACATATAATTATATGATAAAAATATTCATTAAAATGCATTGAGGAAGTAGAGGAGGGGTTAAGAGCACATCACAATAAAAAAGTTCCATCCAATCCTTTCCTACTCAACTCATCAAAATTTCTTTAGCACTTATGCAAATGTATGTATTCTGTCACTTTCTCTCTATTTCTGTCTCTCTGAAAACTGTTCTCTTTGAAGCTCCCTCACACTGCTCTTCTCTGATTTTTTTTCTTTCACAACTAAAGTCCCCTCTCCACTTTCTACATTTGAATCTCTTTTCTTGTACCTGTCTACCATACAAAAGCTCCATGGCCAAGAGACATACACAAAGAATTCTTCCACCTCAGAAAAGCTGAAAGGGGTGATTGTAATTGCCTAAGATTTAATGTATACTTTAATGTCATACACAACCAAGAGAACCTGCTCCTTAATAGAATGCCATTATTTGTTCTCATGTAAAATGCAGAATAAAACTCCTGTTTATCTCTTCATTGTTATAAATCTCAGTTTCACGAGTTATGTTCCCTTTAACTTTATCTATATCAAGTAAATTATTCAAGCATAAAAGGTATTATGTTTGGAGAAACACTGAAATCCATAGTTAGATATATAGACAATATAGTTCAGAATAAGAGTTAGGTAACACCCACCATACCTAACCCATTTTAACAAAGCCCAGCTAGTGTAAATATTAAAGGGAATGCAGCACGCAATTCACATACAAACATTGCTACTTTAAATCAATATTATATATATATGACATGAAATTATTATAAAGTTATTAGATAAAATACCACAGGGAACAAATCAGGTAAATAAACATAATTACAAATATAGCAGATAAGTATCATTTCCAAAGGAAAAAGTTGGTAGAATCCCAGGAAATTGTTTTCTGAATATAAAAATAGAACTCAATGTTATACCAGAAAAAGCTTTAGCGTTTACATTTCTAAGGGACGGCTCTTTGAAATACACAAATTAATATCATCCTACTTTTTGGGATATGTCTGAGTTGAGATCCTGAAGTGGAGATGCCAGTGGTGAGACTGTTTAGGAGTAATGAGTGCCTATAAGAACGAGTGAAGAGGTGGCCAACAGCCCTTAGACCTAGGAGTTAAAGTTATATACATGCATGTTCTGGGCGTACAATTAGACACAATTGCTCTCCTATTTAATCAGTGTCAGCCATGTGTCGGATACAGGGCTCCAAGCATAGAACTGATGTGATGTAATGGACTGTGAACATCTTTAGGCCAGGGATTATGCTTCATTCTGTTTGTACACAGTAGATGACAAATGTTTGATATTCAAGAAAGAAAATATCCAGGTGCCCCAGTAAACAGAAATGCTTCATGATTTACTCAGGGTCAGTCTAGTAAGGCTATTTACCCAAGTTAGCTAACAAATATTAACCATCTCCAAGAAAAAATAGGTAGTTCAAACCCAGTTTTAAAGGTGGAGGACAGCAGGTTTAATATTTCCATTTATAACGTGTTCTTGCAATGATGGTGTGACAGGAAGGTACAAACGCTTCTTGTTTGTGTGTATTTTTTTCGTGTTGGTATGTCCACCAGGGCTCAAAGTTAGTTTAAAATGAGGTTTTCCTGGAAACCTAATTTTACCTTTAATGAGATCCAAGAAATTGGGAAAGAAAAGTGCATTTCTTATTCATGGCAGGGTTGTGCTTGAGACTATTTTCCCTGTGCTAGCTTTTCTTCATGTTAAAAATAAAAGATAGACCAGGTGTGGTGGGTCACGCCTGTAATCCCAGCACTTTGGAAGGCTAAGGTGGGCGGATTACCTGAGGTTAGGAGTTCAAGACAAGCCCGGCCAACATAGTGAGAACCTGTCTCCACTAACAATACAAAAATAAGCTGGGGATGGTAGTGCATACCTGTAATCCCAGCTACTTGGGAGGCTGAGGCTTCGGAATAGCTTGAACCTAAGAGGTTGAGGTTGTAGTGAGCCGAGATCATACCACTGCACTCCAGCCTGGGGGATAGAGGGAGCCTCTGTCTCTGAAAATAAAAAAAACAAGATAAAATAAAAGATAATAAGATGTATAAGACAAAAAGGGGAAAGTAACCCAAAAGGATAAAGTAAAATTACAGAGGAAAATAGATGAAACAGTAAAAGTAACCTGGATGGTAAAATCCATTAATCAAACATCCTAGAACAAAAACAAACCTACTGACTCAAGAGGAAAATAAAAGTTATCTGAATCTAAATGGCTGAAAATAGCTGATAAGTCCCTAGTATAAAACCAACGACAAGACAGAAAATCTTACATAAGAGTATTGGAGGCCAAAGTTCCCTATATTAGGGTTCTCCAAAGAAATAGAACCAGTAGTGTGTGTGTGTGTGTGTGTCTGTCTGTCTGTCTGTCTGTTTATCTATCTATCTATCTATCTATCTATCTATCTATCTATCTTTATAATGAGGAATTGGCTTATGTTATGATGGAAGCTGAGAAGTTCCACCATCTGCATCTGCAAGCTGAAGATCCAAGAAAGACAGTGATGGTAATTCTAGCTCAATAACAAAGGCCTACACGTGGCTGACTAAAGGCGTCTGGTACTCTCCTCTTCCACAAAGAAGGAACAAAATAGTGAGTAGATAATCACATTTCAAATAGATTATCTAAGAGAGAACATTGGCATTCAACAGAGAAATGACAGGCAGGAAACATCTAAGGCAAGGAAGGAGAGGGAAGCCAGGCATCTTGCTCAGCCAGGATTAGCTGGGAGCACAGAGAGGTTTCTCAATGTGGAGAAAGAGTAAGTGAGAGACCCCCAGTGGTCCATATTTCCATTGCAGACTCCTGCAATCCTATCAATGGGAATACTCCTCAACTCTCCCAGGCCCTGAGACTAACATAAGGAGCTACCTGGAGACCTCATAATGGCACTACTCCAGACAGGGAGCTCATGCTGGGTCTCACACACTCCCCAAGTCCTAAGCAGCTGCAGCACAGTACCATTTTGAGAGCCAGCACCCACTAGATTGCATGCTGCCTTGGGGTCCAACAGCCCCCGTATCTCTACATCCCTGTAGCCCCATTGACATTTCTCATCTGCACCTGCCACTGTGATTGGCTGCTGCCACCAGTGCCACAAGGCAAGCCATTAACAGAGACTTTGCTGCCCCCAGCAGCAGAGCTGCTGCACATTTTCATGCACCCTGAGAACACGGTCTCTTGCCTGCAGCTGCCAATCCCCCTGGCTGCCGCCACTGGGGCTGAAGTATGAGCCACTGACGGAGACCCTGCTGCCAGCAGCAGCAGAGCTGCGATGCATTTACAATTGCCCTGAGCACAGGTGGCTACTCTGCCCATAGCCATGACCTGTGGCCAAGTGTGTGCTCCTCAGGCACCTGCCACTGAAAGCAACCCCACCCTCCCCAGCAGCAGGACCACAGTCCAGCTGCTACTGCATCCACTTAGGCATTTTACTAAGGGCCTGGGGATCACCTTACCCCTGCCAACCACAGCCAGTGGCTGCATGTGCCACCAAAGAGTTTGGGGACAGGACTGTGTGGCCCAGATCCTCCTTCCCCCTACAGTGTCTGAGCATGCCATTTGGGGACCTCAGGACCATTGAACTCCTTCCATCACCATTGCCACTTGAGCACTCCTTTTGGGGCCCTGAGGTCAGGCCTACCTAACATGCTGCTACTACTATGGCTGGCACCCACCCAAATGCACCACCTGTGTGACTGAGGGCAGGCCCTCCCAGCCTGTTGTCACCATCACCAACACCAGTATGGCCTGTTTGGCAGCCAGAGGGTTGTCTCACCACTGCTACTGCCATCACCCATGCTACGCCTGCTGCCTGGGAGCCCAAGGACCTGCCCATCTGCCTGGTCGGCTACTGCTACTACTGGCACATGAGCAAGCTACCTGGAGGACCAGGAATCAGCCCTTCTGGACCTGCTAACACTGGTGCTAGTGTATGCCATCCTGGGGCTCAAGGACAGACATGCTTGGTCTGCCACTGCCAACAGTGGGGTCTAAGGATTGGCCTACTCCCTGTCCCATCCCCAGTAAAAATGTACCAGACTCCAATAACAGTTGCATCCTAAGGAAATCAGACATCACTGGTGCTATTTACAGCCAAATAAATCACATGGAGATTACACTATTACAAATTTTTAGAATCAAAGTCAAAGAGACCTATACAACCAATACCATAGATATATCCTCAGGAAATGTCCTCTTCTATGAAAGCAAATTCAAAAGACTGGAAGAAGCAACTGGTATATCAGACAAGCAGCTACCAATGTAAGGACACAAGAACCATGAAAAAGCAAGGAAATATGACATGTTCAAAGAAACATAATATTCTTCAGCAACAGACTACAGTGAAAAACATGAAATCCTGGGAAAAGAATTCAAAATAATAATAAGAAGCTCATTAAGATATAAAAGAACATAAATAAACAATAGGAAGAAATTAGAAAAACAATTCAGAATATGATTGAGAAATTTATCAAAGAGATAGATATCATAAAAAAGAACCAAACAAATTCTAAAACTGAAAAACCCATTGAATAAAATAAAAAATCAATTCAAAATCGTCAATAGGCTAGATCAAGCAGAATAATTTCAAAACTTGAAGACATTTCTGAAATAACACATTCAGACAAAAATAAAGAAAGAAGAATAAAAAAGAATGAACAAAGCCTTTGTGACATATGGGACACCCAAATCAGACAAGCATACAACTAAAAAAGAAAATGATGGATCAGTAGCCCTGATGAATATAGAAGAAAAATCCTCAACAAATACCAGCAAACCCAATCCAACACCATATCAAAAAGACAATACATCATGATTTATCCCAGGGCTGTAAGGATGGTTCAACATAAACCAATAAATAAACATAATACATCACATCAACAGAATGAAGGATAAAAACCGAACATCTCAATAAATTCAGAAAATAAACATTTGATAAATTCAACATCTTTTCATGAAAAAAACTCTCAACCAACTAGGCATAAAGGGAACATACCTCAACATAATAAAGGTCATATATGACTAACTCACAACTAACATCCTACTGAATGGGAAAAAGCTGAAAGTCTTTCCTCTAAGAACTGGAAAAAAGGATGTCAAGTTTCATTATTTCCATTCGACATAGTACTGAAAGTCGTAGCCAGAGAAATTAGGCAAAAGAAAAAAATATAAGGAATCCAACTGAAAAAGAGAAAAGTCAAATGACCCCTCTCTGCAAAACCTTCTTCACAGCAAAGGAAACAACAAGCAGAGTGGAGACAGCCTGTTGAATGGAAGAAAATATTTGCAAACTATTCTTCTAATAAGGGACTAATATCCAGAATATACAAGAAACTCAACAATAAAAACACACATTAAAAAAACTAATAAAGTGTAGGCAAAGGCCATGAATAGATATTTCTCCAAAGAAGACCTACAAATGGCAAACAGGTATATGAAAAAAAAAAAAAACAAAAAAAAACCTCAACATCACTAATCATCAGGGAAATGAACACTAAAATAATAATTAAATATCATCTTACTCCAGTTAGAATGACTATTACTAGAAGACAAAAGAAAAACAAAACAAAACAAAAGATGCTGGTGAGAATGCAGAGAAAAGTGAACTCTTAAACATTGTTGGTGGGAATGTAAATTAGTACAGCCACTATATAAAACAGTATAGAGATTAAAAAAAAAAGTAAAAGTAGAGCTACCATACAATTCAGTAAGCACACTACTTGGTGTCTATCCAAAGGAAAGGAAGTCATTATCTCAAAGGGATACCTGCACCCCATGTTTATTGCAGCACTATTCACAATTACCAAGATATGGAATCAACCCATGTCTATTAATGTACAAATAGATGAAAAAAATGTGGTATATATACATAATGGAATACCATTTAGGCATAAAAAAGTATAAAATCCTGTAATTTGCAATAACATGGATAGGACTGGAGGTCATCATGTTAAGTAAAATAAGCCATGCACAGACATACAAATACCATATGCTATTACTTGTATGTGAGAACTAAAGGTAGAGAATAGAATGACAGATGCCTTGAGGGTGGAAAGGAAGTGTGTGTGGATGGGTGGGGGTTGGTTATGACCTATAGAAATAAATTTTAATGTTCGATAGCAGAATAAAGTGACAATAATTAACAAAAATGTATTGTATATTTCAAAATAGCTAGAAGAGAGGACTTAAAATGTTATCAACAATAGCAATGAGAAATATTTGACATGATGGATATCCTAAATACCCTGCCCCTTTATCATTACATATTCTAATAAAATATCACATGTATCTCACAAAAGTGTAAAAATACCATGTATTATTATTTTTAAAACAAAGGTCTGAGAACCAGGGGGCCAAAGATATAAATCCCAGTCCAATGAGAAGACTGATGACCCAGCTCAAGCAAGCAGGTAGGAAAAAAAAAAGGGGTGGCCAGGTGTGGTGGCTCATGCCTGTAATCTCAGCACTTTGGGAGGCCGAAGCAGGTGGATCACCTGAGGTCAGGAGTTCAAGATCAGCCTGACCAAGATGGTGAAACCCCATCTTTACTAAAAATACAAAAATTAGCTGGACATGGTGGCAAGTGCCTGTAGTCCCAGCTACTCTGGAGGCAGAGGCAGGAGAATCGCTTGAACCCAGGAGGTGAAGGATGCAGTGAGCTGAGATTGTGCCATTGCATTCCAGCCTGGAGGACAGAGCGAGACTTCATCTGGGGGCGTGGGCAGGGCGAGGTGTAAATTCCTCCTTCCTCCACCTTTTTTTTTTGTTTGTTTCCTATTGAGGATTACAAGACATTGAATGTTGCCCACCTTCACTGAAAAGGGCGAACTACTTTAGCGAGTCAACTGTTTCAAATGCTAATTTCATTTGGAACAACCTCACAGACACACTTGGAAATGCCGTTTAATTTGGAAATGCCATGGAGCAATCAAGTTGACTCAGTTACCATCCCAGTCCTCTTAACCTTTTTCAGAGCATTGGCTTCTTTGGTAATCTGGACCCCTGGAAAAGTGTGTATATGCACAACATTTCTGTTGTACCCAGGGGCTCTCTGAACTCATCTGTGAGCTAGTTAAAGCTTTGGACCTGCCGTCTTAGAAAACTGTCCACTTCATGTCCCCTGCATTCTGAACCACACCAATCAGGTGTCTTTCCTTGTGCACCTCTCCCCCTACGGCGTCATGAGGTACTCGCCATTTCTAAGAGTAAATCCCTTGATTTAGTTCCTGCTCACAAATCAGATATTGGACTATGTAGAGCTAAGGTAAATAAAATAAATTAATGAAATGAACACAATCCTAGACCGCAAAAAGATTGCGATCAAACCTTACTAAGTGGGAAAAAAAATCTGACACCACTAAAACTTTCTCCAGTCCTACCAGCATTACTATGAAGTGTCTGATTGGTTTCAGGCTTTCACCAAAGTTGATATACACTGTATTTGTTTACCTATAACTCAAAGGGACAAGTTTGGAATGCGGTCCTTCATATTCATCCTATGCATACAGTGGTTCCAGTTTGGGTTCCCAGGAATATGGATGCTGAGATGGAGGCTAACGTGCAGGCTCTTTGTTAGGGAGTCAGTCTTTGGAAATTAACACCCGTGGAAACAAGGGGTAGAACAAGTGTGGGCACAGGGAGACATTGAGCTGTGAGGTAATCCTGAGGACAGCTTCTGCCAACCCTACAGCTTTCAGTAGAGCTAAGATGGCCCTTCAGAGTTGGCCTACATTGGGATGAATTGGCTGTGTCCCTATACTTCCTGCATCCATCAATCACTGGATGTTGGCTCCCCAGGAAAGACTTGACTTTCGACCAGGTGTCCCCCTGCAGCTGCAGCAATCCCTGAAGCAATCTACAGCAAAAGACCATCTGCTGACATCATTCTTCCAGCAGCTGGGGCTACAATCCGTTTTTGAAGGATGCATCTTCACGTACATCACACAAGCTGATCCACTTCAAGCAAGCTTCAATTCACACAAGTTTGGTTGGTTTTAAATGGAGTCAGTTTCAGAAAAGCAGGATTTCTACTATCAGAACTAATTCATTAAAATAATATTCATAAAATGCTTATGATGTGCCAGTTACTGATTTAGGTGATGATGATATAGTGGTGAAAAGCCTCTACCCTCAATCTAGCGGAGGACTCAGAAAATAAAAAGGTAAGGCAGCAAATAATTTCAAATAATGACAAGTGCCTTGAAGAAATTAAAGCAGGGCAAGAAAATAAAAAATGACCGGGTAGGGGTAAAGGAAGTGTTAGCTTAGGTTAGTGGTCAGGGAATGTGATATCTGAGTAGAGAATTGATTGAAAAAGGTAAGGCAAGTCCTGTGAAACTCTGGGGCTAATAGCGTTTCAGACAGAGAAAAGGAAATGTAAAGACCTCGAGCAGGACTTGGCTTTGCACATTTAGGGGCAGCAAGGCCAGCTAAGGGGAGTGACAGGGAAGGGGTAGAGTCAGAGAATCAAGACCTATCGGGCCAGGCGACCTGAAAAGGAATGGAGATTCATTTTAAATATAATTGAAAATCCCTGGAGAGCTTTCAACAGGAAAGAAACATGACCTACTTTACATTTTTTAATTGTCTGTGGACAATGGGCAAGAGGATGTTATGGAAATAAAGATAACAGATTCAACCTTTTTTAATTGTAGTAAAATATGCATTACATCAAATTTACCATTTTAATGTTTTTTGAGTGTATAATTCAGTACATTCACACTTGTGCAACTGAAACAGACCCAATAGTCCCACAGAGGATTCTTTTGGATAAACATAGAAATTGACTCCTCTGGTCTTACAGCTTGAAACCTACAATTGTTTTATCTGAGTTCTTTCCTTAGGAAAGGACCCCCAATCCTCTCAAAAAGTATCAAAGAACTGAAACTTTCCAGATTACTACATCCAGAGCCAGGCCTTTCATATTGTTTACCTACCCTTCCCTAGTTCCTGATTCCTCACACATTGTTACATTTCTTCCCTGTTATATAAACCCCTAATTTTAATCAGTCAGGGAGATGGATTTGAGACTGATCTCCCATTTCCTTGGCTGTATCACCTGATTAAATCCATCTTCCTTGGCAATACTTGTCGTCTCAGTCATTGGCCTTCTATGCAGTGAGCAGCAGGAACTAGATTGAACCCTTGGTGTTTCAGAAACTCAAAGATCACCACTATCCATCTCCAGAAATTTTCCATCACCCAAATGGAAGCTCTGTACCTATTAAACGATAACTCTTCATTTTCCTCTCCCTCCAGCCCCTGGTAACCATTATTCCACTCTCTTTCTATATGAATTTGACTATTCTAGGTATCTAAGTGGAATTGCACAATATTTGTTATTTTCTGTCTGTCTTATTTCACTTAGCGTAATGTTTTCAAGGTTCATCCATATTATAGCATGTATCAGAATTTTATTCATTTTTGAAGTTGGATATTTTACTACACATACCACATTTGTTCATTCATCCATCAGTGAATGTTCAGGTTGTCACAGCTTCCACTAACCACTGCACCCTACAAAATGAACTTCATTGTATATTATGTTCATTGTCAATGAAAACAGATAAAAATCCATATGTTCTTGTTCATTTTGAATTTGGGGGATGTGTTTTCTTATAACATCTGCTTATCACAATTCCTCTCGGGTTGATGACAATTTTGCACTAGGAGCAGAAGCTCTACATAAGTCTTTTTGTTGTTGTTGTTAAAGGAAAAGCTTGCTTTTTCATTATTATTATCTTTGAAATGTACTTTATAGGAATATAGGAATGTTTCTAATTCACTTGCCAATTTTGTGAGAATTAAATTAGTTAAAATTAAAAATATAATTCCTACATCCACTTAATTATTGCACAATAATTCTACAAGCCCACTACCCTTGACAGAACATATTTTCTATGTTGGAAGGAATAAACAGGTGTCCCAGTGACCCAGAATGAGGTCTGACACATAGGAGATGCTCAGTGAGTATTTGTTGACTCTAACAAATAACATGTGGGAAGGTACCATCTATCTGTGGCATCGTTGGGAACCTCAGCATATCTCATGACAAATGATCACAGGACATGCAGTCAGAGTGAGAATACCAGTATCAGTCAGTACGTTAATGTGTTGGGGATAATTTCTTATATTTTTTTAGATTAAAAGAAAATATAAATGGAAGTTTTAATACTTTCTTCTTATATCCCAGTGGATCATCTTGTACAGTGTACCTTTCTTGGAGACTGGTAATTTTTGACTCCAGGGGAGAATTATAATTTACTGAATTAACTTTATTTTTCTTAATTTCTTTTCAAGTGTTTGTTTCAGGGTAATGCTGACTTAGCTTAGGTCTCTATTAGGTGTAAATTGTGTGAAATCCTGTTACATTTTATTTATTAGTGATTCTAATGACTTTAATGCAGGCAGACATCTCATTAAACATGACTGAATGGTTATCTTTGACAACAAAGTTGAACTTAGGCCATAAATCAGTCAATAAATTGTTCGTCCCCACTGGTATTCAAAGAGATGCATCAGGTCTCTATGAAAGCTAGAAATGCTTACGGGCCTGTTGGCCAGTAGCATACCAAAATACTGTGTCTAGGCTGTGAGACATGGGTTAATGACCACTTCCAGAGGGTAGCTGCTGACATTTTCTCCAATGTTCTCTCAGCTTCTGCTACTTTTATTCAGCTGTGACAGACAATAAGGAATCTTCCAGGACCTACTGCAGCCATGGCCTTAATTATGGCTCAGATGTCATCTGCAATAAGAAAAGGCAATGTAACCACAAGCTTCCATGAGATCTGTATGCATTTCAACACAAGTGCTCTACGGAGATCCTTCCTTCAAAGAAACAGCTAGAAAAGCTCCAAATATTTGATGCTACCTCTAATAAATATAAATTCTCTATATATTTTTTGTTAAATTATCTATATTTAATTTGAATAATGAAGACACTTAATTCTGAGAAAACAAGTGGCCTATTTGTATCAATCCATTACTTCTAGCTTTATTTCTCTACATACAAAATACAAAGGGATCCTGACTCTGTGACTGGTACAGTGAACAGAGGGCTTGGTTTCTTGATGTGGAAGCTACCACTCTAGCCTGCCACATGAAATTAGAGCAAGTGAGAGCACTTGTATGTTTCAGTTTCCTCGTTTGTTGAGTCAATATAATTATGCTAGATTACTTAGAGAACTGATTAGTCTTTGATGTAATTGAGAAAGGATCCCTCCAAACCAAACTGTGGCAACATTTTGTTTATATCCTGACAATGTTTTAAAAAAGAGGTCCTTTTATTTTTTATTATTCAAATTTTTTTTATTATTTATTTATTTTTATTATACTTTAGTTCTGGAGTACATGTGCAGAACGTGCAGGTTTGTTACATAGGTATACATGTGCCATGCTGGTTTGCTGCCTCAGGCACCCCATAATCTACATTAGGTATTTCTCCTAATGCTAACCCTCCCCTAGCCCCACACCCCCTGACATCAAATGCTGATGTAGAAGCTGCAGCAAGTTATCCAGAAGATCTAGCTTAGATTATGGATGAAAGTGCCTATATTACATATATACCATGGAATACAATGCAGCCATAAAAAAGAATGAGATCATATCCTTTGCAGAGACACAGATGGAGCTGGGAGGCCATTATCCTTAGCAAACTAATGCAGGAACAGAAAAGCAAATACTGCATCTTCTCACTTATAAGTGGGAACTGAATGATGAGAACACATGGACACACAGAAGGGAACAACACACACTGGGGGCTATCAGAGGGTGGAGGGTGGGAGGAAGAAGAGGATCAGGAAAAATAACTAATGGGTGCTAACCTTATACCTGAGTGATGAGGTAATCTGTACAACAAATCCCCTTGACACAAGTTTACCTATGTGACAAACCTGCACTTGTACCCCTGAACTTAAAATAAAAGTTGTGGTTACATTAAATAAGAGATTTTTAGTGTTGATGAAACAGCTTTCTGCTGGAGAGAAGATGCCATCTAGTACCTTGATAGCTGGAGAGAAGTCAAGGCCTAGTTTCAAAGCTTCAAAAGACAGGCTCACTCTCTTGTTAGGGCTAATGTAGTTAGGGACTTAAAGTTGAAGCCATGCTCATTGATCATTCCGCAAATCCTAGAGTCCTTGAGAATTATGATAAATCTACTCTGCTTGTGTTCTATAAATGAAATAATAATAAATCCTGGATGACAGCATATCTGTATACAAAACTGTTTACTGAATATTTTAAGCCCACTGTTAAGACCTAATGCTCAGGATAAAAAAAGGATTCCCTTTCACTGTTCACTCAAGAACCTGTTCGCCCAGGAACTCTGATGGAGATGTACAAGGAGATTAATGCTGTTTTTTGCCAGCTAACATAACATCCATTCTGCAATCCATGAATCAAGACGTAATTTCCATTTACCAGTCTTATTTAAGAAACAAATTTCATAAGGCTATAGCTGTCATAGATAGCGATTCTGCTAGTGGATCTGGGCAAAGTAAACTGAAAACCTTCTGGAAAGGATTTACTATTCTAGATGACATTAGAACATTTGTGATTCAGGGAAAGAGGTTAAATATTAATATTAACAGGAGTTTAAATAAGTTGATTCCAACCTTCACAACGACTTTGAGAGGTTCAAGACTTTAGCCAAGAAAGAAATTACAGATGTGGTGAAAATAACAAAAGAACTAGGATTAGAAGTGGAGCCTAAAGATGTGACTGAATTGCTGCACTCTCCTGATCAAACTTGAACACATATGGAGTTACTTTTAAAGGATGAACAAAGAAAGGGGTGTCTTAAGATAGAGACTACTCTTGATACAGTTGTGAATATTGGTGAGATGACAACAAAGGATTTAGAATATTCCATAAAGTTAGTTGATAAAGCAATGACCAGGTTTGAGGGGTACTGACCAATTTTGAGAAAGTTCTACTGTGGGTACAATGCTATCAAACAGTATTGCATGCTACAGATAAATCTTCCATGAAAAGAAAAATCAATTGGTATGGCAAACCTCATTGTTGTCTTATTTTGAGAAATTACCAAAGCCACCCTAACCTTCAGTAACAGCTACATTTGATGAGTCAGCAGCCGCCAACATCAGGCAAGACACTCCACTAACAAAATGATTACAACTTCCTGAAGGCTCAGATAACTGTTAGTATTGTTTAGCAATGAAATATGTTTAAATTAAGGCATGTACGTTGTTTTTTAGACATAATGTAATTGCACACTTAATAGGCTACAGCAGAGTGTAAACATAACTTCTGTACAAACTGGAAAAGCAAAAAAGTTGCGTGACTTGCTTTATCATGACATTTGCTTTATTGGGGCCTGGAACTGAACCTGCAATATCTCTGAGGTATGCCTGTACTTTGTTGTAGGACTTAACATTTAATATTTGCTTTATGCTTTCCAAAAATATTTCATGGATATGATATTGTTTGATCTTCACAAAAGTTATGTGAAGTAAGAGGAGCAGGGACTATTACTCAGATTTTATAAATATTTTATAGTTCAGAGAAGTGGAACCCAAGTGAATCCACGTTAGTTAAGGCAGACCCAGACACTAAGCTAGGATGATCCAACTGTAAGTTGAATATTTCCTTACAAAATATTTACCATCTAGGCCAGATTACTGAACCCAATCTTCAATTACCTCAATTCTGAAAAACGAGAACCACATTTTCTCCGTCAGGCACAAGAATATTGTGAAGCTAAAGTGCCTGTGCATGAAGCTCTGAGGACGTCTCTGGGATGAAAGGAGGTAAAGGAATTTATCTTGTGATACGACAGCACACTACTTTATGGCCACATAAAAAGTATTTGGTGAGTTGGGAGTGAAGGCCATGTACAGTGGCCGTATGAACAGCGGGGCCAGCTAAATGAACATTTAGATTTAACTGGAGCCAAGAAATGCTTATTTGTACAAATTGTGACTCCTTGATTTTGGGGTAATTCCATTTATATACTTGTTTCATGGATAATGAGCCAGACATACAAGGCTTTCCCCCAACTGTCTTTTTTTTTTTTTTTTTAGATGGAGTCTTGCTCTGTCACTCAGGCTAGAGTGCAATGGTGTGATCTCGGCTCACTGCAACTTTTGTCTCCTGGGTTGAAGCAATTCTCCTGCCTCAGCCTCCGGAGCAGCTAGGATTACAGGCATGTGCCACTATGCCTGGCTAAAGTTTTTGTATTTTCAGTACAGATGGGGTTTCACCATGTTGGTCAGACTGGTCTCGAACTTCTGACCTCAAATTATGCGCCTCCCTTGGCCTCCCAAAGTGCTGGGATTACAGGTGTGAGCCACTGCGCCTGGCCAACTGTTTAGTTGGATTGTGTCCAGGTGGGGAATCTTTTTTTTTTTTGAGATGGAGTCTCGCCCTGTCACCAAGGCTGGAGTGCAGTGGTGCAATCTCTGCTCACTCCAACCTCTTCCTCTCGGGCTCAGGATATTCTCCTACCTCAGCCTCCTGAGTAGCTGGGATTACAGGTATGTGCCACCATGCCCAGCTAATTTTGTGTTTTTGGTAGAGACAGGGTTTCACCATGTTGGCCAGGCTGGTCTTAAACTCCTGACCTCAGGTGATCCACCCGCCTTGGCCTCCCAAAGTTCTGGGATTACAGGCATGAGCCACTGTACCTAGCCCCAAGACTTTTTATTATCACATCAGCCTTTCTGTCATGGAATTTGGCCTCAAAAATTAAATAAACATTTAAGTCAAAAGGAGAGTGAGAATATTGCCTTCTAGCCTTTCCTATAAGATTTGCTGGTATTTAAGTGAGGTGTGATTCTGCCTTGCACTGTGCCGAGGCCCTTATTGCATGTGTTACATGGTTAATCTATCATTCACCACATTTACTGGTGAGAAAACTGAAGCTCAGCGATGTAAAGTAATATTGTCTAGCTCACACAGTTTCTACGTGGTGAAGCTCGGGTTCCAACTCAGGTCTAATTCCATTAGAGTCTTGGGTCTTTCCTTCTTACTCGTGCGTACCAAGACCCAGCTAGTACAGGAGTTGCACAAGGTACTGAGACTACAAGGGGGAATATATGAAAAGGATCTGGGCTGGGCGTGGTGGCTCATGCCTATAATCCCAGCACTTTGGGAGGCCAAGGCGGGTGGATAACTAGGTCAAGAGATCAAGACCATCCTGGTCAACATGGTGAAACCCCATCTCTACTAAAATACAAAAATTAGCTGGGCATGGTGGTGCAGCCTGTAGTCCCAGCTGCTCGGGAGGCTGAGGTAGAAGAATTGCTTGAACCCAGGAGGTGGAGGTTGCAGTGAGCTGAGATTGTGCCATTGCACTCCAGCCTGGGTAATAAGAGCGAAACGCCGTCTCAAAAAAAAAAAAAAAAAAAAAAAAAAAAAAAAAAATAAAAGAAAAAAAAATAAAATTAAAGAAAATAAAAAAAAATAAAAAAAAAGAAAATTGGATTAATAAAAAATTTGATTAATAAATTCTGTATAAATGAATGATCAGTAACCAAAACGAATTTGACTATAACTACTTTCTGGTTATAAAAAATTTCGTTTTCTTACCTGATATTAAATTTATCAAGTACGTATTAAGAAAATTTTATCTGCAGACCCTTTTCT
>CAUYLG010060684.1:0-12518 GCA_963573385.1 Cacajao melanocephalus
GTATTGACAGTGGGGTGTTACAGTCTCCCACTATTATTGTGTGGGAGTCTAAGTCTCTTTGTAGGTCTCTAAGAACTTGCTTTGTGAATGTGGGTGTTCTTGTATGGGGTACATATATATTTAGGTTAGCTCTTGTTGCATAGATCCCTTTACCATTATGCCCTTCTTTGTAATATAATGCCCTTCTTTGTCTTTTTTTAGAAGAGATTGAAGTAGGCTACAGGAGAAATATCCTCATGGGAGAGTCAAGTAATTTTTTTTTTGTTTCTTGAATGCCTGTTATAGTAAAGGACAATTCAACTTATGTTTTGCACCCCAATATGTGAAAGTTATAAGGAAGCAGATTCTCACTATTCATAAGAAATGTGTAGCAATTTCATCTTTCCATCAGTGAAATGAGAACTTTGAGATAGTCACCACTTCACTTTGCTAGAAGAGTTTAAACTGAGAACAGGAGGTCATCACAAAGATTACTGATTTGCATAGCTTAGCTGAAGAGTGCTTTGTAGATGTAGATGGACATGATGGACCTTTTGACCAAGTGGCAGAAATTATGAAGAGACCTGCTCAGCTCAACACAGAGTTATCTGGACTTCCCTTGTCCCTTACTCTGTATTCAGAACACAGAGAAGGGAACGATCTGAACTGCTAGACAGTAATTCATGTGAAAGAGAAGGAAATAACTCGTTGGTGGATGTGAGCTGTGAGAAAGAATGATGATGCTACTCTATGTTCCATGACTCTGTACCTGGAGAAATAACAGGACTCGATCAATGGAAATGTTTGGTGCGGGGATCTCGATGATAAAGAGGTAAGTGTGGTTTCATCTGGGAGAATAATGATGTTTTAGCCCCATGTTCTGTGGCTGTAATCCCAGCAAGTGTGTCTGAGACAATTGATAGCTTCTGACACCTTGGCAGTTGCACTATTTCTGAGCCATGTGCCATGGCCAAACAGCTCTCAGTACTGCAGACAGCTTCATTACTGTGGGCCCATCCTTCACTTAGCAGCAGACCATCTTCTGTCAGTCAAAGATAAATGGGAAAATCTCCCAGGCTGTACATGTTTCCAATATTACTGGCTCTCTTCTGTCCAGACCAACTTTGGTTTATGTGTTCTGCTGCCTCCATTCTGAACTATGGTGCAGAAGGCCCCTGGGACCACCCACCCCTCTAATGACATGTGAAACCTGGACAAGAAGATCTGATTTTCTCAATGGACTCTGCAGAGTGGGAATCTCTGTCTGCAGCAATCAAAGAATGACAGAGTGTACCCTGGATTGTCCAGGAACACGCTGGAGGTTCATTGCTGCTTTAATTCATCAAAAGCAATTTCATTCCCATTTCTGAGCAGGAAGGAATTGAATAGAACTTCTTCCAAGAATCAGAATGGGCTACTAGCAAGCCTTAATTTCCTGCCGGAAGAAGGTAAAATGTATCCTGGTGTTACAGGTAACATGAAATGGTATACCGTTATGTAGTACTAAATTGAATTCAATGTTCTCTATCTTCAAATTGCAGACAAGTACGGTCTCTGATGATATCTGAGTCACAAAATGTACTGTTTCCTTCTTAATGAATTGACAGAGCAAGAGCAGTAAGAAATATATGAAATAAAAACCTTGTGTGCTTTTTTTCTGAATTTCAAGACTGTTGCATATGACTTAGTATTGAGGCCCTGAGCTAATGGATCCTTGCTGTTGTACCAAAAATGGGCTAAGGCAAAAGATAAAAACAGAAGGCTTTAAATGCCCCACTTTTGGAGAAGAGTCATAGGGAATCGCCTGTCATCAGGCCAGATACTTCACTGAAGGTGTTTGAGAATTTGGAAGAAATGGTCCCCTCTCCACTAGTGACTGTATCCCCACACCTTACTCAAGTGTGAGAGGGACTGGAGTGAGGCCTAATCCTCATGTGGATGACCTTCTGGTGTGAATTGTGTTCTTAGACAGAATCCTTTTCCCCCTTTCCTCTTGGAGTGCAGAAAAGTGAAGTGAAACAGCTCACAGAGAATCACCCTGGGTTTTTGGGTACCCACTTGTGACTGTTGCACCTTGAGTTCTTATTTCAAGAAGTTCCAGAAAGAAGCTCAGCCCCAGAAAAACAACAAAACTGATTGGATCCAGAGATGCCCGAGTTGGAGATGAACTTTGGCAAACTCTCCTCATTATGATACTAAAAATCTTGCCCAGGGAAGAACTTATTCACAATTTTCTGTACATGTGACGTATGTAGAGGCATGATGGGCGGCTGTGCCTGAGCTGCCATTACTCTACCTCTACTTACAACGATTCAGCTCATCAGCCTAATAAAAACCTTGTGTTCAGGGAGGTGTTGCTTTGGAGAATTATCCCTGGTGTCCTCCTACTTGTTGCAAGGAATAAAATTCCTTTGTTGAATTTTCCTTGGCTTTGGTCATTGGCCTGTCGTCTGCCAAGTGATTGAACTACTCATTTTGTGTGTAACACAGTCTTGAAAGGGCTGTAGCGAAGCGTGTCTGAGAGGAGTATGAAGCAACTTCCACCACATTTCATTCATTTTTCTCCTCTGAGCGTTCAGACCTAATAGTTCGTGGCCTTCCCAGAAGGGGGCTCAGATGGTAGAGAAGGTGTGGCAGCTGAGGGCTGTCCAAATGGCCACTAGGCAAAGCAAAGGGACACCCAACCCATAGAAGGGAGAGGAAACTGTTACAGCAGACCATGCTTGTGGGAGAAATAGGTGCTCTGTTGATCAGGTCCTCAGAGAAAGCCAGAGAGAAGATCAACATCGTCCCCAAGACAATTGTGTGCCGATGTGAAGACCAACAATAAAGGAGGCCATAAGCACAAAGAGAACCGGAATGAACCAGAGTGAGGTCAGACTCATCGTCACAATGACATGTGGTCAGTCAGCAAAGAAGACTCTGCATCTCTCTGCTTCCTCACTGACTCCAGCATCAGAGTCTCCACTTAAAGGAGGGAGAGGCTTGTTATTTTCATGCTCTTTCTCTGTTCTGGGAAGTCAGGGACACCTTTCTAGTGTGTGCTGGGGAAGGAGGTGGAGAGAGCTTTGAATACTGAAGTTTTAAACTAAGTTGGATTGTGTTTAATAATTAAAAATAAGCAGAAAGTTATAGAATATGCAAAAAAAATCACTAAGGGATAGAAAAAAAATGTAACATAGCACAGTGGACAATCAATGACTAAAAAATGACTAAAAAATTTCCAAAAAGGGTGGGCCTAGAAGTGGCATGCCCTTATCTACCAGCATCTAATTGGCCAGAACCCAGTCCCATGATCTCAACCTAATTGTACAGGAGGCTTGGGAACTTCTTCCTATGTGTCCAAAAATAATAATGTTAATACATGGCACTGCCTATGTAATTGGTAGCTACTTTGAAATCCAGTACATTGAAGAACTTAGATAGAAGATGGGATTCTAGTGGTTTTGTAGTAATTATCACATTAATGGTGAAAACTTGTCGTGTGATGATACTATTCAGGAGTTATCACAATGTTTACTCAAACCAACATCATTTTACAGATTGGATCACTGAGAGACTATGCTCTGATTTGTCTAGGACTAGAATCGGTATTTAATCCTGACAAACCTATGACATGGGTGCTGTGAGTCTCAATTTTTAGAGGAAACAAAAGAGCTATCAATTTAATGCCACAACTAATAGAAGGTAGATTTATATTTAGTACCTGGTTCTGTCTGCAATATCTCTGGTATTTCTATTATACACATATCATCTGGATATCTTGACTTCTTAAAATCTTAAAATCCAAGGCGTTTATTCTTCTCTTGGTTCAGGATGGATTATCTGAGGCTCATTTTGACGATTCTATGAAGACCTCCTCTTGACTTTCCACATGACATATATTCATTGTGCCAAGGTTCATGCTGCCAAGCATCAGAGTTTATTGTTCCGTCTGGCTATTATTATTCCATTTGCACAAAATCCTGGGTGTCTGGTGCTTCCTTGGTATAAGGTTTCTGTTTTAATGGTTTGATGATGTGCTGAGCCACATTTGGTGTGTTGGATGATTTCGTTAATTTGACTCTGATGTTTGTGAAGATTAAGTATTTACCAGTTCACACAATTTTGATTTTTGACTCATAAAACTGGAGCAGATGGGCCTGGGGCTCAATAATTCAATGACTGCTGATAGGTTTTATAACTTTGTTCATTTATTAATGGGACCACTGCTGGAGAGTCTTTCTCTATAATTTTCTTCTAAAACAATTGTCTGGTATTAATATATTATCAATTTAATTCTCATGTTATCCTTCTCAGATTTGATGGTAGATTAGTAAAACATTTTTTAAAAATAATCCATTTAATTTTGTTAAATAAACATCACAATATTATAAATACACGTTGGGGATTTTTGAACTCAAAATATGATCTCTTTTTAGTAAGTTAAAAAATAACAACTTATAAACTTTCCAGCATGGCATGTTCTGATTTGCCAATTGGGTGGAACCATCACAAATAGCTTAAATGGGGGAGGACACATTTAAGTGTCCTCTTAGGCAGTCTTTGGATGTGATTGTAGTTACTGGATTGAAATTGAGAAATTAGCACAAGTGATTTGGTCTTTCCCTTGATTGTCACTAAAGACTGACCTTTGGCAAAGTCCTTTACAAAGTCGTATACCCAACAGATATGTGTCAATGATATGCTATGCTTGTGCCAGTCTCTATGATCAAACATAATTTATTATTGAATCTTTTGATGTGCTGCTTTTGAAGTGCTGTCAGTCTTCTTGGAGTAGAGGATATGTGTGTGTGTGATGTATGTATGTGAAATATATATATATATATATATATATATATAGATAAATATAAATAAAATACATTTTAGCACAAAGTTATAAGTGCAATAACATAACATGCAAAATATACAGCTATAATGCAAAGGAGGGAGGATAAATTGGATCAGAAGTCAATTTTTACTAAGGTTTAATTGATATTTAATCTCAGAGAACTGTTTACATAAACAATATTTTTCTGAGTATATTTCCATGTTACCCTCCTAATATGTATCTAATGTGTGGCCTTTATATGATAGTTTGTTTGAAGAACAATGCTAAAAGAAGAAACACACAGAGGTTGTGATTTGTTCACTGCCACAACGCCATAGAAAGGAACATAGAGAGGATTCCTGGCTCAGATGACTTTTGTGAACCCCTCACTGTTTTTAGGTGTGCTTATGGGTAAAACCAACTAAAGGGAGAACAAATTCTGAAGAAGCATGTAAGCACATTGGCCAGTGGCTCTAGCTTACTGGAAACTGGAAAAGGAAGGTGATTGGAAATTGTACCAGTCTGTTCTCATGCTGCTATGAAGAAATACCTGAGACTGGGTAATTTATAAAGGAAAGAGGTTTAATTGACTCACAATTACGCAGGAGAGGCCTCAGGAAACTTACAGTCATGGTGGGAGGGGAAGCAAACATATCCTTCTTCACATGGAGGCTTAAGTGAATGCCAAGCAAAGAAGGAAAAACCCCTAGTAAACTATCATATCCCCTCATATCCTCACTCACTATTATGAGAACAGCAGCATGGGGATAACTGCCCCCATGATTTAATTACCTCCCACCAGGTCCCTCCCATGACACATAGGGATTATGGGAATTACAATTCAAGATGAGATCTGTGTGGGGACACAGCCAAAACGTATCAAAAATCAATACCTATATTGACTCTCTTGGGGAAAAGAAGACTGAATGGGGAGATGACAGACTTGGATCCTAGTTTTACCTCCTCCACTAGTTAGGCAATCCATTTAATATTTCTGAACCTTTATTAACTGTAGATTATTTCTCAAGTTTCTTCAAAGTTTGACACTCTCTGATCCTGTCTGCAATTCACTCAGCAAGCATTTATTTAATACCTATTGTGTTTTTGACAGTGGATGGATTCTCTTGATAGTGCTTGCTTAATTATTGCATCATGAGATCAATTATTGTTTCCTTTCTTTCATTCTTATGTTCTTCTCTGAGGCTGGAGGGCTATGTCTTGGGGCTTAGATTTAGAAAATACTATCAGTCTCTGAGAAGTTTGCTGTGCCTTCCCTATCATGCTACTTATTTTTTTCCCCTACTCCAGATGCTAACCATATGTATAGAATAACTTTTCTCCCTTGTAGAGAACAGAGTCCTATTTTATTGAGTGTTGTTGCACATAGATCTCTGAATGTCCAGGAAATGGGAAATAGAGCTCTCTTCAGGGCAATTTGCCATTTTCACAGGTCGTTTGTCAGAGTTTGCAAGTAGATCAGTCCTTGCAAAGAGTGGAGTGTTTTGATTTTTAATTCCTTTTTTTTTGTAATTAGGATACATTTTTTATTAAGAGCTGCTAGAAACCACATTTTTCCTTCCATAAATTTAGCATCTCATGACACAGTGAGAATTACAATGGTAGGAAGAAAGGGGACTGTGCAAACAAAACAAAGACATAAAATGTAATGAGGGAAAAGCAGCCAGCTTGCTGCAACTGTACAGAAGAAGAAAACTTCAAAAAGGTCTGATTTATAGGGGATAATTATTATTAACTGATTTAGAAAACTGGGGCAAAGATAGAAAGTCACTGAAGTGGCTGTTTTTACAAACTGATTTGAATAATCCTTTTCTTCTAAGTCATTATAAAATCATAATTCTTGGTGAATGTGTCCTCTTTCACTTAAGGATTTGCAAATATACTTTAAAAGTATTTCAAAAATACTGCTTGAATAAAATGATGATGCCTAAGAAGCACATTCAGACCACTATTTAAATGCAAAAGCAAAGTCCAGGAGCAGTACGTGGATTTGTCAAAAGTTGCCGAAATGATCAGAGCAAGAGAACAGATCAAATTCTCAGCTTCTGATATAGCAAATTCAGAAACTGTTTCCCACAGTGGAATTAAATTCTAATTAGAGAAACTTAATCTTCCACATACCTTTTAAACTAAGAGAGACCACTCATCTACTAATTCATTTATTCACTAATTCATCTGACATGTATTGAGCATCTACTATGTGCTGAGTATAGGTTTACGTGTTAAGAACACAAGGATGAGTAAGACGTGATCCACTCCATCGAAGAGTTGGTATATTTAAAGGGTTGAGTTGAAATGAACATGATTAACTAAGAAATGCATTTTCCACTGTGAAATACTGATTAATAAAATGCTTAGAATTAGAAACACAGATGTTATGTTTTTGTTGGTGGTGGTGCATCTTTTTCCCTTAAAATGAAGCACGACTCTTTTTTTTCTGCTATTTATATAATTTAAAAAAGTTCCCACCTTAGTAAGATGTATTTCTGCAGACCCTAAGATGAAGAGAAATTGAAATAGAGACATCAGAAATAACCTGTCACAGCTGGAAAGAGCATTGAATTGGGAGACAGAACACCCGGGTTGTAATTGTTTACTGATCCATTATGTAAATTACATGAGAGATTATACCTTTTTGGCTTTATATTCATCATTTCTAAACACTGAGTTGGGGACTAGCTGGAGGGATCTCCAAGATTTTGAAGACATTTAAAAAATATTATACAAATATGTATTAAGCACCTGCTATTATTCAAGCCAACATTGTTTTAAAAAAAAAAAACCTTGGAAGAGGTGAACAAAATAGATGGTAAGGCAGAAGGAAAATCAAGTAAGTATGGCACTCTCGAAGTCAGGTTAAGAAATATTTCCAGGAAGAAGGAGAAGTCAATTGATAAATGTTGTTGATAGAGAGGTAAAATGAGGATAAAGAAGCCACCCAATGGGTTTAGTAAAATTAGTCATTGGTGACCTCGACAAGTATGGTTTCAGAGTGATGGGGATAAATGTGTGATTAGAGTAGATGCTAGGTGAGAGACTGAATAGGCAAATGGCTGTGGCCGTACCATATATAAAAATAGAACTCAGACTCACAATCTACAGCAATCAGTCTAGAAAAACCAATCTATTGTTGATTGAAAGCCCAGGAAGCCATCCTACTCTCTATGAGTCATATTTGTAGAAAGTTGGACCACGATCTTCAGCAACACATTCCAACAATAACCTCTATGAAAATCAACCCAGACTGGTTAGGACTTGATTAATTACTGACAGCTTTCTAACTTTTTACCTCTGCCTCCAATTTAAAACCAACAAGAGAAAGCTGCTAATAGATCACTTCAAGAAAATGTGAGAAGAGGAATTGGAAATAGGGAATACATATATAAGGGCACTTCAAAATGTTTGTGAAAAAATGGAACAGAAAGATAAAAGTTGGAGGACAGGGGCCACCTCTACAAAAACAATAAAAAAATCAGTACCTCCCCCATCTCACACAGTGATTCAGGATCCTGTAGGGCAGAAGAGGTGCACCAAGTAATAATAATAATATAAAAGATGAAAATAAAAAAAGATAAATTTTATTTCTTAGCATAAACCTCATCAAGTTCAAGATACTTTTGTAAGTGATGATATGAGCTAATTAGTCCATTCATAAAGAACTGGGAGGTCTTGGAAATTTTTTATTATTATTTTTTTTTGAGACAGAGTCTCAATCCGTCACCAGGTGCCAGGCTGGAGTGCAGTGGCGTGACCTCGGCTCACTGCAACCTCTGCCTCCCAGGTTCAAGCAATTCTCCTGCCTCAGCCTCCCGAATAGCTGGGACTACAGGCACGCGCCACCACGCCCAGCTAATTTTTTTGTATTTTTAGTAGAGACGGGGTTCTACCATGTTGGCCAGGATGGTCTCGATCTCTTGACCTCATGATCCGCCTGCCTCAGCCTCCCAAAGTGCTGGGATTACAGGCGTGAGCCACCGCGCCCAGCCCAAGTCTTGAAAATTTAACCATGTCAATGCAGCCTTTTTTACATGATTAAGTGAAGAAAAAATGGGTGCCCTTTAAAGACTTTTTAAAATTAGGATCAAAAGGAAGTTAAGAGGAGCTGAATCAGGATTGTAAGGTGGATTTCCAATGATTTCCCATTGAAACTCTCAAAAAATTGCTCTTGTTTGACAAGAGGAATGAGTAGGAGCATTGTTTTTGGGGGAGAAGGACTGGTGAAGCTCTCCCAGCTGTTTTTCTGCTAAAGGTTTGGCGCTCTCAGAGCACTCTCATAATAAGCAGATGTCAGAATTCTTTAACCATCCAGAGAGTCAACAAATAAAATGCCTTGAACATTCCAAAATACTCTGGCTGTGTGACCTTTGCTTTTGATGAGTCCACTTTTGCTTTGACTTGACCACTTCCATCTCGTTAGCCATTGCTTTGATTGTGGTGTATCTTCAGGATTGTACTGGTAAAAGCATGTTTCATCCCTGTTAAATTCTTTAAGAAAATGCCTCAGGATCTTGGTCTGATTTGTTTAAAACTTCCATTGAAAGGTCTGTTCTTGTCTGAAACTGATCGTAGTGCAATGGTTTTGATACCCATCATGCGGAAATTTTGCTCAACTTTGATTTTTCAGTCAGAATTGTGTAAGCTGAATTAGCTGAGATGTCTATGGTGCTGGCTACTGTTTGTGTTGTTAATTGCCAGTCCTCTTCAATTTGGACATAGACAAGAGGAATTTTTTTTCTCACAAATTGATGTGGATGGTCTGACACTCTGGGCTTTATCTTAAAGATGATATTATCACTTTGTAAACTGCTGATTTCTTTGGGGCGTTACTCCCCGTCCACTTTTCATAAAGCATTAATTATTTCACCATTCTTCCACCCAAGCTTCACTACAAATTTGATGTTTGTTCTTGCTTCAATTTTAGCAGAATTCCTGTTGCTCTCACTGGGGCTCTTTTCAAACTAATATCTTATTTTTCTTAGCGCCTCAAATTAGATCTTGTTAAGACATGTTATAACAAGTTAGTACAAGTTTATTTTGGTGCAAAAATTTTTGAACTTCTTGTGTAGTTTTTTCATAGTATGCATTTCCATAAACTTTTTGAAGACCACTTGTGCAGTTCTGCTCATGAATTTTGCTATAAAACAAGCAAAACAATGATTAGTAACTGAAGTGAGATACACTTCTTTGTATATTTCACTGGTCAGAACATCAAGTACACTGATTAACAGAAGCAGTATTAGTGGGCATCTTTATTGCTTCCTGATATTTAAAAGAAATCTACAGTTTTACCATTATGATATTTGCTGTGCATTTTTGTAAGACATCCTTCACTAAATACAGGAAATTTCCTTCTCTTACTAATTTGGGAAGAGCTTTTTGTTTGCTCGTTGTTTTTGTTTGCTTGTTTAATCATGAGTGAGTGTTGGTTTTGTGGCAAATGCCCTTGCTGTTTCTATTAAGACTATTATATGGCTTATCATCTTTAATGTCTGTAATATGGTGAATTATGTTAGATTTTCAATTGCTTAGGATTTTTGCATTCCTGGGTTAAATTCATATTGGACACGATATATTTAAATGCATTGCTCATTTGCTTTGCTGATAGTGCTTAGGATTATATCATAAGTGAGATTTCCTATGTTTTTCTTTTTCTTGTACTACCTTATCATGTTTTGGTATTAAAAATTTACATACTAAACTCATATAATGGATATAGGAATGTTTCCATTTCCCACCCTGCTCTGAAGAAGTTTGTATAGATCAAAATGATCTATTCTTTGTATTTTGATAGAATTTACCTCTAAATGCACATAGGTCAGATATTGGAGTATGTGTTTCTGTAGGTACTGATTTCATTACTATAATGCAATAGTAATATATCTTTAAGATCATTTCTCTAAAATTGTTATTTTGCTAGCATATTTTTTATAATCATTATTTAAAAAAAAATTTCAGCCATGTCATATTTATAATAGTGGATCCTTTTTATTCTTTCTTTTTTTTAGAGAAGGAGTGAAAGTTTATTAAAAATCTTCACAACAGTAAAGAAAAGAAGGAAAGGAAAGAAAACAAAAGAGGAAAGTACAACTTTGAAAAGGGCCAAGCAGATGATTTGAGAAACCAAGTGTTCAGCTGACTTCTTGGCTTGGGGTTTTTATACGTCGGCAAACTTCTGGGATCTTAGTGGGAAGCTGCTTATCAGTTTCAGGTGTTTTCTATTAGAAGCCGGCCTTTCCTGGCGCCAGCTGTGACCAATTATTACTTTAGAGAAACAGTTAACAACCGCCTGACCATCACCTGTTGCTTGCCCAACACTCCGGTGTGTGGGGGAGGAAGCCCTCTCCTGTCCTGCTTATGCCTGACTAGCTACCCACTGTAACATTTTCCCACTCGAGAGTCCAAGACCCCACATCTTTGGGAGAAAATGGAAGAAGGTCAGTCTTCTGTAACTACTTCCTGCTGACAGAGGGGTGGTGGTGGCTGTGTGGGTCTTGGTCATTTGCTAGCTGAGTGGTGGCTGTGTGGGTCTCGGTCATTTACTAGCTGTCGGGGCTGAGCTGGTTCTGAGTTGGTGAAAGCAGTATCCAGCCAGGCCCAAGGGAGACGGGGAGGATTTTGTCTCGGTCGTGTCTGTTGGGTAGTCTAGAGGTCCCCTATAGAAGGATGATTATTGAATACTGAGAGGATGGTATCCTCACTGAGAAGCATCTGGAGGTTGGTAGCCTGAAGGTGGAAGGAAAAACTGGTTTATTAGATTGGAAGACATGGACCAAAACCAAACCAGGGGTGAGGACAGCTCCAAAAATCCCGAGGCTGCCAACATGCCAAGTAATTGGTGGCTATAGTTATGCCTGCTAAGACTTGGGTGCATGGGGTTTGGCTTTTGTTAGCTCCATTGTAGACCTTTTTATTCTTTTTAAAATTATTTATTTATTTTTATTTTTATTTTATTATTATTTTTTAATTTTACTTTAAGTTCTGGGGTACATGTGCAGATCTTGCAGGATTGTTACTTAGGTATACACATGCCATGGTGGTTTGCTGCCTCCAACGCCCCGTCACCTACATTAGGTATTTCTCCTATCCTTCCCCAATCTCCCCACCCCCTGCTATCCCGTCCCTAGCCCCCCACCCCCCCACAGATATCAGTGTGTGATGTTTGCCTCCCTGTGTTCTCGTTGTTCGACACCCACTTATGAGTGAGAACATGCGATGTTTGGTTTTCTGTTGTTGCTGAGTTTGATGGCTTCTGGATTCATCCATGTCCCTGCAAAGGACATGAACTCATCCTTTTCAATGGCTGCATAGTATTCCATGTTGTATATGTGCCATGTTTTCTTTATCCACTCTATCTTTGATGGGCATTTGAGTTGGTTCCAAGTCTTTGCTATTGTAAACGGTGCTATAATGAACATATGTATGCATGTGTCTTTATAATAGAATGATTTATAATTCTTTGGATAAATACCCAGTAATGGGATTGCTGGGTCAAATGGTATTTCTATTTCTAGATCCTTGAGGAATCACCACACTGTCTTCCACAATGGTTGAACTAATTTACACTCCCACCAACATTGTAAAAGCGTTCATATTTCTCCACATCCTCTCCAGCATCTGTTGTCTCCAGATTTTTTAATGATCGCCATTCTAACTGGCGTGAGATGGTATCTCAGTGTGGTTTTGATTTGCATTTCTCTAATGACCAGTGATG